>JAOPHQ010004466.1:0-24555 GCA_030340625.1 Merluccius polli
GACGTATCTTTTGTTGGTCAAAGTATCCCACGATCCCGCGCGCCCGCTCCACTGCTCTGTCAAGAAGAAAAACTTTAATGGCAAGCAACAGCCTGAGAAATTGACAGTTTAGTCACGAATATCCATTTTCATACATTTACGTATAAGGCATTTAGCAGATGCTTTTGTCCAAGGCGAGTTGAAGTACATTTGAAAGTAAAACAACAATATATCACTGTCAGTACAGCAAGGATTTAAATAGTTGTTTAACTATACTTTCTGGTATGCAGTATCAGCCGGCCAGCTGAGGTAGTTGAACAGAGCACAGATAACTAGTGTAAAGAAAACTTGCTCTTACCTCTCTAGTGCATAGACTGGAGTGACAGACAAATAGCGATATGAAATCAATTATGAATGCCTATATTTTTTTCAGCACTGTGTGGAGCAGGACCATCACTGTACCTAGAGGACTTGAATCGAAGTATCGGTATTTCAAAGGCTTCTTCCTCGAGTCAAAGGTGAGCTCACTGTAATAAAGGATGTAATTGCTATGGCGCATTTCTTAAATCCAATGCGATGGAAACAACAAATGATAACGACAACAAAATAAACAATAACGTAAAATAATCATAGGTCCTGTATGTCTTTGGTTTGGTATGGTTTGGTTGGTCTAGCGCACATGGTTGGTTTGGTTGGTCTCAACACATATATTAGCAATGTGTAGTTGTCTAGAAATAGAGAGAGAGGGAGAGGGAGAGGGAGAGAGGCCGTCTCTGTAGAAAGTCTTCCGCTTGACTGCGGTGGCAAACCATGCCAACACACAGAGAGAGAAAGAGAGTCATTTTCTTCCCTATCAAATACTATAGCCACCCTAACATAAAATGCCTTCCCGCACGCCTGTCTAGAGTTGTCTAGTTCTGTCTAGGTGCTGTCTAAGTGAAGTTTGTTCATACTAGAACTGCTAAAGCAGCTGAGTGGACAGAATTGTGGTTTGTCCTTAGTACAGTTGTTGTTTGGTTGCTGTCCAAATATAGGTGGATCACTTTTTGTTATGGTTTTTACAGACGTTACAGACGGCGGTGGCTGGCTGATGAAAAAAAAAAACCTGTTTGTGTGACGTGTTTATCCTTATTGAGATTATCTGAGGTCATGGAACCGACTGTTCCAGCATTGCTGCCAGCTGACTCTAATCTTTACACACGTGAGCCCTCCTGTTAAAAAAATGCTACGTGAACCTGCTCTAGGGTTGAAGTTTGCCTTCTATGAGCACCCATAATGTCTCTATAACGTTTAAACCATAAACACAATTTTGAGCAATAAAAACACCAAACAACAAACACGGCCAAACAAACAAAGCTTCAATAAAGCAAATGCATACATTCTTATGCCGTGTTCACACCAAACGCAAAGCACATTTTTTGCGCAGCGCAATCACATACAAAGTCGATGCAATGACGCGAATAGGCGAGAACGACGTGAAATTCACGTCATTCAACTTGCGCGAACAGTTAAAGTTGAAGAATTTCAACTTGAGCAGAAAATGTGTGTCGCGAAAGCCACTCGTAAACGCAAAATGATCCCGCGATTAAACGTTTGCGTTTGGTGTGAACACGCCGTTAGCATGGGTGGCCCCAGAGGGAAACGAAAACAAAACCATCAAACAAGGTCTCAACTGGTGCCTATGAAGCTGAAGTCACTACAGCTAGGATACTAGCAGGCCCGGATTAAGAATGCCCGGGGCCCCTAGGCTGCCGGACGACGTAGGCCCCCCCCCCCACCTTGAAGGACCGAACCCCCCAAAAAATTGCTACCGGAGATTTTTGTTGAGCGGGGGGGGGGGGTGCTAGCGGAGAATTTTGTTGAGCGGGGGGGTGCTAGCGGAGATTTTTGTTGAGCGGGGGGGGCGTGCGGATCGCGGCGCTACCGGATCGCGGCGCTAGCAGATCGCGGGACTAGCGGAGGGGCCCCCGATTCGGCCAATCGGGGGCCCCCTGGCAGGTGGGGCCCCTAGGCTGCAGCCATATCAAGCCTGTGCGTTAGTCCGGCCCTGGAATACTAGCCGTGAGTGTGTGACAACACTGACTTTTTCCCACCCATGTAATTGTGGAAGGTAAAGGTGTTCCAACTTTCCAATACCGTGTGATGAGTATACCCAATCTAATGATCTCTTATCACCCCTCCGATCCCAAGGCGGAGACCGAAGTACACCTCTATACTATGTAGTTGGATATGAATTGACACCCGTGTTGAACATTGGCCTTCCAGAGTGCAGCGGGCTCCTGCCAGGTGATCGTCACCAAGTGGGAGACCCATCAGCAGCCCCGCACCATGACCCCCTCAGGTATAGAAATCCCCCCCCCCCATGAATCAGTTGCACGTGAGGCTTTGGTTTTTTTTTTTTTTTTTGGGTAGCATGCAACAACCCAGGGAACCTTTTTTACTACTCCTTTCACGAACACTATCGATGTGTTACCAACACATTCCCTCGACGGACGGTTGTTTCCTCCTCGTCTGTTCAGTTACTAGTCCTCGTGTTAACGTAATTTATCACCCCTTCAAGGGCGACCGAGCTCCTGAAATAGAAAGTAGTCGTAAACCAAGAGGTCAGAGAGGGTCTTTCTTGTTTTTCAAGGCTGAATCCTGGAGCGTCTCGGAGGAAGCGCTGGTGTAAACTGGCCATTGTTAGCTCATGTCAGAACAAAGCTCTGTCAATATGAATGTAAAAAAAACCGACAACATGTACTGTGTTGTCGTAACCTGCTTGTTGTCCCCGTCGAGGCGCTGGCCTCTGTCACACCACGCAACAAAAGCATTCTTGTGGTTGTGTTTAGTTTTAACTGTATTACGTTTGCTTGTCAATCTTGTAAAAGCAATCTCCTTTCCCAAGCAATGTAAAACTTTGCATTATGCAAAAAGTGGGGTTTGCTTGATTTTTGATTTTAGTGTTTGTTTTTTTTAACCAAGGTAAAGTCACCTGATCCTCTTGCTTATTAAATGGTTGACATGAGTATGTTTACATTTTGTAATTGTCCATATTTTTTACATTTATTTTTTTGTTTTAATAATTTCATTGTCCAGACCAAAGCCACCAAATTGGACCGCATGCTCTGATGGAACCCCGATCAACAATGTCAGCAGTTGTTTCTGGTCTAATGTCCCCTGCTTGTTTTATTGCAGAGTCTCACATGAAAAACGACGATGGCCAATTTGGTAATCACGGTAAGGCATAAAGCCAAACCAAACATATTATTATTGATATTAATTGTACATTTGTTTTTTTGTACTTGCTTGTATAGACCCCCTTTCACAGAGGCGTCAACGTAGGACAAACACAGGTGTCACTCATAACATTAATTAAGCGTCTGCTACTTTTATGTACCTTTTACAGACCAAACTAGTGCAGATAAGTCGACTACCCGTGCCCTTGTACATGAAAGGAGCAGACCCATTATTGCTATGACACCTGTGTTTGTCCTTACGATGTCCTGCCTCTGTGAAAAGGGTCTTTTACTCGTACCAATCCTATACTTCTATGATTGATTGTGCCCACGATAACGGTCTGTTTCCCTGCCATGCCACAGCTGGGGTGGACTGCGTAGACAGTGGGTGGCTGACGTGCCAGACGGAGGTGCGTCTGCGTCTCCACCACTCCAAGAGCGCTCCCGTATCCATCACCAAGAAGAAATTCAAGAAGTCCCGTTTTAGGTATGTGACCCTCCGGGGCCCCAACCAAGGACAAGCCACGTGTGTGAAAGTGACAAGAAAAACGGATGTACTTTAGTAAAACAAAAACAAAAAAACATTTTGCCAACCTTTTTTATATTCAACGGGCTAATAAATAATCTCTCCTCCCCAGGATCAAGCTGAATTTGGAGGGCTACGAGGAGGAAGAGGAGGAGGAGGGGGACCAGGGGCTACCCGACCCGACACCCCTGCACAAGATGTCCACCACTCTGGAGATCAGCATGATCAGCAGTGACGGTTACAAGTCCCGCCACTCGCAGCCCGACTGCGGCTATGCGCTGGAGCCCTCGCGGTGGACCGAGTACACCATCCAGACCATGGACCCCGACAACCTGGAGCTCACCTTCGAATTCTTTGAGGTGACGAATGCGGCGGCCTCTATAACCTCCCATAGCTACTCTTCTGCACTCTAGTTGCCTTTTCCAGAGGCTGTCCCAGAGGCTTTTTCTGGAAACTCGGGGGGTTTTGTAGTTACTCCAATTCATATTTTTATGCTTTGATTGGTCTCGTTCGTGTCGGGATAAAAGCATCTAATGATGACTCGACGTAAAGTGAATGTAACCGGGATATGGGTGGGGCGGGATAGTGAGCAAGATGCCCAACCCCTGCTCCTTCAAGGGCAACACCAGTGCTGGCCTCACTAAAACATCCGTTGCCAATATTTTTCCAAATCAGTTGTGCTGATTCTGCTGAATAGCATTTTGCGTGAGTGGCAGGCAGGTTCAGAGGACCCTGCCAAATGATGAAAATGTAACGAGTAGTTTCCAAGCACACTATGGTTTTGTGGGGTTTCAGGGGTCAGGAGTCATTTGTACTTTTACTGAATTCTCAAATGACCCAGGTCAGGTTCACATTGCTTGAATCTCTTCAGTAATAACAGATCTCATTCACTTGATTTCAATTGTTTTTTTGGTTCAAATCTCCTTTATTTCCTCCATGCTTTAGGAGGACATGGGGGAGCACGTTGTCCAGGGAGACACGCATCCCGGGCACGTGGGCACCGCTTGCCTCCTCTCCTCATCCTTCGCGGAGAGCGGCAAGGACAACGGGGTCGCCACACTGCCCATCATGGGCCGCAACTCCAGGCAGACCATCGGGAAGGTCAGAGGTCAGGACTCCATCTTCTTCTTCTTTTTTTTGTGTTTTATTTTCTCACAACGTTAAGCGCTCCGAGAGGCAGATATAAGGTCAGCTTCTTTTGTTTAGAGTTTCGTATTTTATATTCCTTGACCTGTGGAAAATGTGGATAACATCATGCCGTCTCATTGTTCCGTACTTGGTTGAGCAGGAAAGCCTCCAGAGAAAAAAGAAAGTCCAAAATGGTGTTGAAACTCTTGTGTTTTAAAACACATTTGCTATCCTGTCCGTGCTATTATAATATATGCTATCCGCGTAATTATAATATACAGCGAGGCAACTGAATCTCACAGAGCCAAACTCCAAGCTGATTGGTCAGGGTGATTTTGCCGGGAGGGGAGGGCTCAGGGCACCGAGAAAGCGCTTGTAGTTTTTTGAAAAAATGGACAAGCCACTTGCCGGGATGTTCTGGTTAATGAAAATAGGCGTATTTTGACCCACAGCACACATTTATTAAGACATTTTTTTCATTTGCAAGCTCTTGTTAGGCAAATTGGAGACCATTAAAATATCAAAAATCAGTGGAACATCCCTTTTTAATAATGAAATAAGCCGGCAGTGCAAGATGTGAAACGTTATCATGCAACTTCTGATCGAAGCCATGTTAAAAAGATTTTTTGTGTTGTATTGCATTGAGCTGAGCTGTAATTACAAATTGTAAAAGCTGCATTTTACAAACTAGTGCATTACATCAACTTTCTTGGCGCAATTATACTTGCAGTTGTACGTTTTTTGATACTACCCTAATCTACATTCCACTGAAGGAAGGTTATTGTTGCCCTATGGATAATTACAGTGCGCATTGTGCACTTTTAATTACTTATTATTTTCTTGAATTACGTGTTCTTCCAAGCACATAGCGAAGCAGTATAAAGCTTAGGCGTGGTCTCTCTTGCGTTTCAGTTGACTACTTGGTGATTCGGCCAATTCGTGGCCTGCACTGCGACATGAATGCATCCTTCACCCGATACTGGCGGAAGAGGAGTGCTCTGGATGTGGGCCACAGGGGAGCAGGGAGCACACAGGCTGCTAAGTGAGATACTGTTACTCACTCATTCACTCACTCACTCTCACACACACACACACACACACACACACACACACACACACACACACACCTCCTTGACTGGAATACATAACACTTCATGCCATGACTTGAACATTTCTAATGCAAATACGATACTATTGTTTGTGTGTGAGTCATGAATATCAGGTGAGCCCCACACCAGTATTTTTTTATTGTGGTTTGTTTTAGCAGTTTATTTTATTTTACGGCTGTTTTAGCTGTAAAATAATAATCTCTAACACACTCCATAATCATATACTTTACTATGCTTAAAGGTGCTTGCACGCTCCCCAACAAACTTATACGAACGGCAACGAAGTGCCAGATTGGGCCAGTGTGCCATAACTGTAGTTGGGTGTCGGATGAAGTTTCTTGTTAGCGAACATGTTTTCTTGTTAGCGAATATGTCCAAGCGGTGTTGGGGGTTATTTTTAATTTGTACGAACCCAAGACCGCACAAAGTTGTTGTTGTTGTTGTTGTTGTTGTTGTTGTTGTTGTTCCATTTTTATTGTCCGCAACAAGGAAGTGTTGTGAGTTTCCCTGGGATTTTCTTCATGTGACATGCGACATGTGACATGTGTTTACATTGTTTGGTCGCTTGACAAAGTCTCAACTTCACCCCTGAATCGGACCGAGTCTACCAAACTATAGGTGTGAAAGCGCCCTAAGATGACATTGTAAATAGGTGGCTCCCAAGTCCCAACCACCATATTATATGCCCATAACTTACGTAAGTAAAAACACTACAAAAAAATAAATGTTACTACTCCTGGAGAAATTGGTTAGTGCAATGTTCAATAACAGTAACAGTAAGTTCACAAGTTCATATAGATATAGTATAGTTACTTGGTATGGTCCCTTTGGAAACCCCCTGTTGTAAATCCCAGTCACTTTATTCATAGGGCCTCATTTTGGCATACTGCATTTGACATACTATGTATTGGGACACACTAAATCTTTTTCTGGCATACTGAATAGTGTGGTAGTATGGGTATTGGAAGGCAGCTGTGGGTGTTGGTGTTTGTTGGGGGCAGTGTGCAGGCACCTATTAAACAGCTTGAGTTGTTGTATATCATTGTCTCCAATATGTATTGAACAGGCACCACAAAGTGCAGGAGAACACCATCGCCTCGTTCAAAAGCGCAGCCAATCACGTGAGTTTCCCCGTGCACACGACATTCCTTGATGTAGATAACCCTTAGGGCTGCAAGGGTTGGTTGATTAATTAACATATTATTTGGGCTTGATGTGAGTCCAAATGTGATCAGTCACTCTGCCAATCTCACTTATCAGTGAAACACTGCCAATCTCACTTATCAGTGAGATTGGCAGTTATTCATACGCATACGCGACACGCTCAAAAGTACAGAAGTCTGTAAGGATAATCCATTAGCACGATCATTTTCAGATTATTTTCAGATTTTATTTTGTAGCGGGTAACAATGAGTCCACTGCAAATTAGTAAGTAAAAGTAGTAAAAGTACAAGTACCTTTTTTTTAATGTAGTGAAGTACAGATACTCCAAAAAGTACTGTAACAAACTATTTATACTTTGTTACCTACACCACATGTATGTATGTTTGTATATGTCTAGGGTGCGGCCTATGTGGAGTTTGACGTTCACCTCTCCAGGGACTCGGTACCCATCGTGTACCACGACCTGACCTGCTGCATCGCAACCAAGAAGGTACAGGAGAATAGCGGCCGGTGTTAGAGTCGAATAGAGTATACCACACAAGTAACCGCAAGCAACTGAAAATAGAGAACCTCTCAAAATCCCAAAATGTTTTTTAAATAATTTGCTTTACAAAATCAGTTGGCATGTATAAATGGTTGATTATATGTTATGACATATACATATCCTATTGCATATACATACCCTATTAATAATGTTCATATTTTAACATTCATGTAATATAATTTCATATTTTCCCATGTCAAAAACGGATTTCTATTATTGGTCTAAATTAAAGTAAATTAGAAGCAGTTTGGGGCCACATTTACCCATAACATGTTTTTAGTAAATGCAGATGCATCCAGGTATTGAAGAAATAACATTCACAAGACATTTGCTGTCAGGACCAGTTCACTTACTGTTCCCTGTCTCTTTCGGACGGCAGAAAAACGACAAGACGTCACTGGAGCTGATCGAGGTGCCAGTGAAAGACCTGACGTATGACCAGCTGCAACTCCTCAAGGTAAATGCTGGCTGCGCTGGTCCCACAAGCCCCCTGCATTGAGCCCAACTAGAACTCTTAACTCTTTACACAGTCTAACGTTGCCTCCACTCGAACCGACTTCTGTGGAGGAAGGGGATTCAATTTTCCCTAACCAATCATTTTAGGTCGATACTGATGCGTAGCCATGCAACATAATGGTTTTGCCAAGGTTTTAAGAGTGGAGTGAAGGAAAAAACGGCTACAATGTTGGGCAACGTTGAGAAGACATGCCTCAACATCCCACGATTTAAATCAGCCTCGATATCGGCGTGTATCCTCAAATGTAGTCGTTTTATCAGTTTGGATTTATTGACATCTTATTTATGTCTTGTCTCAGATACCATGTCCCCTCGCTTAATGATATAGTATATATAGTATAGTATAATATCATTTAGTAATATGTCATAACAATATGTCTTGATGTTATACAATGTTATATATCAATCATAATATTATACGGTTTATGTCGCAGCTGGCCCATGCCACAGCCATGAAATCGAAGGATCACAAAGGTAAACCGCTTGTGTGTATATATATATATATATATATGTATATATATATTTTGTTTTTTATTTTGTTTTTATTTTACTGTAAAAAAATACTGTTTTCTGTCCTCTAACTGCACCAGTATTTGTTTGAAACATGGACACACTTGCATGTGTGTGTGTGTGTGTGTGTGTGTGTGTGTGTGTGTATGTGTGTGTGTGTGTGTGTTGACTTGTGTGAGGACTAACTCAGGGAACCTACTCAGAGTTTCTGTATTCTGTTTAGATCTGCTGGAGGATGAAGAGGAAATCGATGAGGATCAGCCTTTCCCCTCACTCTCGCAGGTAGGGGTTCAAATTCGTCTGATCCCTGATTTTCAAAAAGAACAAAACTGCAATGTTTTCCCACTTGGTTATACACACACCGCCTTTTTGAATGTTATTTGAAAGCAGTGAGACTTTGCTCTGCTTTCACACTGACTGTATCAGGATTCCATGCTAATTGAGCGACCACACTTTGTTTTCCTGTGTGTGTGTGTGACTAGATATTCCAGGCAGTTCCTGAGAATGTGGGCTTCAACATTGAGCTGAAGTGGATCTGCCAGATGAAGGTAATTGTTCTTTAGCTCGGATCTCTAAGTGGTCTACAGATGGGTAAAGATTTAAGTGTGACATGGGATGGATGGATATTAATATACATTTTTATACTACAATTAGCCTGAATATAGGCTGTTTCCATCTTGATTCTCTCGATTATCCAGGCTTTATTTGAGATGATTCAGTTATGCTAGCCACTGTAAATGTTAATTTCAACTGTACCAAAAATGAAATAAAAAATATAAAATATATATAGCGTACAACGAATGCTGGAAGAGTTTGTTGACATTCTTAATACTGCTGTACTAACAATGCCCCCCCCCCCCTCATCAAAAAAGTTGTTTTAATTGGTCTGTTGCAGTAGATATTTGACTCATTTTAGAAATGCCAAAATAAATATTCCCGGAAATCCATCCCATTTCTACTGCATACTGATGCATAGTGATTGATTCATTGTGTGTCTTCTTTCATAAGAAATGACAAAGCTTGTGAACTGTGTGTGGCACTAACATATATGTGCCATGTTGTTGTTGTTGTTGTTGTTGATGGCAGGACGGGTCATGGGACGGTAACCTGTCATCGTACTTCAACATGAACACGTTCCTGGACATCATCCTGACCTGCGTACTGCAGATGGCCGGCCAGCGCCGCATCGTCTTCTCCTGCTTCGACCCGGACGTGTGCTCCATGTATGCGCTTACACACACACGCACACGTACAATAAGTACATTTGTTAGAAGAAAGTGCAACAGTAAATTGCAAAAAAAGTTTTTTTGTTTTGTTTTTGTTTTTAGATTTTTTTAGTAGTTTTTATTGAGTCTACCAAACTATAGGTATGAAAGTGCTCCAAAAATGACAATGTAAATCCCAGTCACTTTCTTCATACGGCCATTGCTAACCCGCTTAGTTTGTGTTTATGTCCTACTTTAATGGAACTCAGACATTGAGTCAGTAGGAAGGAACGATCGTTTTGCTGATCTTGCAGCCACAAGAATGTAAAACGCTGATGTTGACATGTGGTGTTTTGTGCTGTTCTTCTCTTTCTCTTTCTCTCTCTCTCTCTTCCCCCCTCCTCCTCCTCCTCCCTACAGGGTCCGCCAGAAGCAGAACAAGTACCCCATCCTCTTCCTCACGCAGGGCATCTCTGACACCTATCCCACCCTGATGGACATCCGGTGTCAGAGCACACAGGTCGCCATGAGCTTCGCCCAGAGCGAGAACATCCTGGTGAGGAGCATGCACGCATGCACGCACATAAATACAAACTGTATGGATCAAATACATCTGTAAATAATATTTTAATACTTTGTTTGAAGTAGGGCTGGGTGAATTGGCCAAAATCTTCATAATTTAATATCTTGATAACGATATATATCATGATATAGCGTGTTTTCTGGTAATTCAATACATAAATAGTCTGTGCAAAATAACCACATGGTAAAGCCTAGTTTTGTATACTGTAATTCAAGCTTTGTGTGAATTAAATACTGGACAAATGAAAAGTAGTTTACTGTAATGCAGCCTTTTAAAACCAGGAAAAGAAAACCATATCACGGTATCCAAAGTGTAAGACGATATCTAGTCTCATATCACACTATATAATATCGCTCTAGTGCCCAGCCCTTTTGAAGTATGATCCGTTTGACCTATTTTATATTAATGTACAAAACAAATTGACTGTTGGAATCAGCAGTACAACTGTGGTAGTGCTGCCTCGCTAGACAGGGATTGATAACTTCATTGTTATTATAATTATTGTTAATATGACCCTCTGTCTCTCTCTCTCTCTCTCGCTCTGTCTGTGTGTCGCTCTCTAGGGAATAAGTGCCCACACGGAGGAGCTTCTGAAGAGCCCCGGCCTCATCCGGGAGGCCCAGACCAAAGGCCTTGTGGTGTTCTGCTGGGGCGAGGACAACAACGACCACCGCAACCGTAGTACACTCAGGGAGCAGGGCATCGACGGCCTCATCTACGACAGGTCTGCTCAGACGTCACACACGCACGCTCGCATACACACACCTGTGTTGATTCACTTACGATGGGTACAGTCCGATATAGCGTTAGTCAGACCCCACGCCCCGGCTCAGGCGCTCCGCTCAACTACCTCAGCTGGCCGGCTTGTACCGCCGTCGCTAAGGGCAAGCAAAGTCGGAAACAATGGTGGAACGAGCTCTCTGCCGATGTCAGGACTGTAGAGACGCTCCCCAGCCTCAACAAGAGACTTAAGACGCACTTGAATTCACCTGGACTCTGCTTAGCCTCCTTCCTCTACCCCCTCCCCCCAAAAAAAAAATCCTTACAGTGCGTAAGGATTTTTATTTTTGTACGTTCGTACGTCCTGGCACTTAAAAATAGTACTTAGCATCGTGTAGCATCTTACCCTAGCTATCGGTGTTGTATACGAGGAATGGGTTAACCTAACAATTATGACTGCTTGAAACTTGTTTGTAGTGTGGGTACTTACTGTACCCTACAGCGATATATTGTTTCACTTTCTTCTGACAAAATATAGTCAAAGTAAGTCGCTAGACAAAGTAAGTCGCTTTGGACAAAAGTAATGCCCTAAATGTAAAGAAAACACAGACACACACACCTTTTGTTCACTTGTCTAAATCAGGTTCAGCCAGATGAAACACACCCACGCCTGTGTTGACTCCTGGGAGCGGTACGATCAGATATGACACGCATACACTCTTTTTAGTATGTATAAGAGATGACATCATTTTCAACCGTTGAAACACGTCGCTCCACAAGTCAATTTAAAAGGGTGCCCCGGGACAAGCAGCAGGACTATCTTATCTCAGTGACATGCCAAAGACACCGCGCATGTGCAACACTCACAAACAAACTGCTACGTGCACACATTTGTGTCCCATCTTGCCCGTCAGGAGACGATTGCTTCATTCCACTCAAGTTACGCTAAACCAGAGAGGCTACCATGCTAGCCCTACCATGCTAGCCCCAGGGCCGCGTTGGTGATGGAACACAAAATCCTTTTTACTTGGTTGATCAACAAAAGACAGTGCTGGCAAAGCATGCTAGGCAGCTTAGCAAGAGTCATGCGATTAGCCTGTCTGCTAGTCATCTGACAAATAATTTACAAACCGTGAAATGTGTGTGCGCGTCTGCGCGCGTGTGCATGTGTGTCGTGAGAGCAGTGTCTGCTGCTCTGTGTTTGTGTGTGTGTGTGTGGGGGGGGTGATATCCACCCACTTCCCCATGCTGTGACATCTGCTCCATATTTATGTTTGAAACGTGGCCTCTGCACTGCCCTGCCACATACGGCCACCCCATGCGTCTTCACACTGCAAAGAGAAGTGCGTCAGCGTTCAACTTTACGCTGCTTTTGTTCTTCGTCATACGTCCTTTGACGCCTCTTTCTCGCTCTCTAGGCGTCAGTGGTAACTGTTCCTCTTTCTTTCAGAATTTGTGAGTGCTTGGTGCCAAATTATGACTGGAGTTCTCCAGATACGCGTAATGTCTCTCTGGTGCCTGGTTGTGTGTCCTTGCTTTTCTTTGCTTTTCTTTTCTTTTCACTTATCACTTGGCTCACTTGCGAATGTGTTATTTTTAATTTTTTTTAAGTTCCCAAATACTGCCTGAAAGTCTGCATCTCAGCAACAGACCTGTGTTCTGTGACGATGGGTACATTTACATACAGTCTAGCAACAATAAATACAAAATATATACGATATTCACGTCACGGTGTCCAAAAGAACCGTTTTCCAAAACATTGCATCTCCTTAACTGGTGTATGTTAGCGTATTAGCTTACAAATATGCAAAGTATGCTCATTTTACAATGGGTGACGTCGTGTGTGTGCGCGACATTTTCTTTCCTAACTATGTTTGACAGCTGTAGACCTCCATGCCGTACATTGAATAAAAAGATACTTGGCTATCCATACTATCCATCTTGAACTTTGAACCACACTTGTCTTGAAACCACCAAAAGGACTTTGAACAAAGGTTCATATAAAGCTTTATATAAATGTTAAGGGATGTAAATATACCCAATGATGGCAAGACGGTTGACTGCTCATATATCCAACACTCAAGCATACAACATGCTCATTTTCAATTGAGACAAATGAGCCTTTTGTATTGTAACGAAAACAAAACTGTTTGGATTTGTCAACTGCCCTCTTTAATGGCTATGAGAATGATATCCCCCGGCTGGCAAATGGTTCTTCCATAATTCATGCTTTTGTGTTTTTGTATTTGTTGTATTCAAAAACAAGCAAACGTATTACACTTGTTATGCACCCGACAGTATGTTGCTTTTGTTTGGGTCTCATTTGAACATTGGCATCGAATCGTGCATGATGGGTTTTCACACAAGTCTCAACCTCTGAATGAACTCCAAAATGTGTACACAGATCTACACGCTCATTTTGTTAATGTTAATGTCACTGCTTATACATTAAGGATAACCTTCTGTATTTGAATATTGCTCCTGGAATGACAATTAAAAAAACAAATACTAACACAAACTTTAATTAACATTGCGCTTGGTAACTCGAATCCCTAAAGACTGCATCTTGGTTTAAACTTCAGTGTTTTTTTTGTGTGTTATTTTTGAAGAAATGTGTACTTACATTTCTGGCCTGTATTTGCTGCCCTGGAGTTATTTTTGAAGAAATGTGTACTTACATTTCTGGCCTGTATTTGCTGCCCTGGAGTTGTGAACGATCTCATCTGGTTCCGCTTTACAACTAACCCAGCGTGAATGTGTGTAAGAACTAAACAAAGTTGCAAAGAAACCACAACAACAAATGCATGGGATTTGTCGTCCTGCTGCATAGGTTGGAGTAGATTTGCAATAATGTTGGTACGTGAACAGAGTTTAGCTTTAGACACCTACATGTTATTTAATGTCTTACAAAAGTCTTACAAAAATCTTACAAAAGTATTTTGACATTTTGAAGTGAACCAAAATTGAGTATAGCGGATTATACTTTTTGTCCGTTTTTGTTTTTGACTTGCCTTTACAACTAAACTGTAGTACTATCAGAAGTCCACTGCTCAGTATCAAGTCATTGTACACTTTTATTGCATATTGTACATTGTTCTGGTGTCTAACCGTGAGCTCCGTCTCTTTGCATCACGGCAGAATCTGCGACGACCAAGGAGAGCAATCCAACGTCTTCAAGGTAGAGGAGCAGCACTCCCTGCAGGAGGTGGTCTCCGACGAGACCCGGAGGAACTGCCCCTGCTCCCCATACTCCATGCCCCCCTGCTCCTCCGCCTCCAAGACGCAGGGCAGCAGCAGTGTGGAGTCGGACTCTGGCCTCAGCTCGTCCTGAGCCGTCCCGCTGGCTGGGTCGACGTTGAGTTGGTCGCTAGTGAAACCGCGTGTGTGTGCGTGTGAGTATGTGTGTGTGTGTGTGGGGGTGGGGGGGGGGGTAGCAGACAAGCTCAAATCTGGATGAACAAAGCGTTTCCATTTACAGTATTTCACTTCATATTTGTTTCAACCAATCATGTTGCTGGAGGCGGGGTTCTGTAAGCGCCTAATTGGCTATTAGTAGCGAACACAAACACGGCCAGCTCTAGTCAAATGTAAAACAGTGTCTGTAAAGGTTTCAAATCAACACCGTATAGACCGGCCACTGTAGGGATACACTAATTTAAAATCCCCTTCTGAAAGCTGCATCCACTTGCACAAATGACCTCATATCTCATAATGTAACAGGAAACGAGGCGTAATACTTTGGTGCAGTTGTGTGTGTGCGCGTGTGCTCCATGTGAGCAGGGATGCAATTGAACTAGAACTAGAACCAGCTTTCACTCTGCTTACTTTTAATGAGCAGTAGTGTATTAACACCTGTAGTCCGTCCACCGCTCCGGCTTCACCTTTTTATCTTTTTTTTCATCGGAAAGAGGGAAGCATTTTGCCAAACAACACGTCATAATCGCCGTGTGAACATCTGTGTGTACGATTTTAATATGACGATTTCCGAATGAGGATAGTTGCCATAGCAGGCTACCATGGGTGCCATAGGTGCCATTAGAGTCCACCAAAAAATACATTTCACGGTTAAGTTTTGTTTTGTTTAGTTGAATCTTTGCTGTTCAAAGTGTAGAAATGGAACGGCACAAAAGAAAAGCAGGATGTGTCCCAAGGCTTAACATGTTGGCAATGTTATGAACATTACAACATTACACAAGTAGGGCATATACAGACAATGATTTTCTTCCGACCAATTCTACTCATCAATATTACTCAATGTAATATTTTGGGTTTTATTATAAAAACATAGGAGCTCAGTGATTCAGGGTAATATTCAGCTCCTTTGCAGGGATGCACCATATTATGCTTTGTGTACAATGTTCATATTTCACCCTCGCTGAATGCTTGTATTTCAGTGAGCCCACTCCATAATCATCATAGATCAACATACTGAAAGCATATTATCGTATTAAGCGTATTGAAATACTTATTCAATACGCAATTTTATGTATGTATATACTGTATGTATAGGTGGGGGAAGTTGTAAAATCAATAATGTTTCAGCATCTGTCTTTTCTTTGGCATTGAGCTGAGGAATGTACATGCTGCAGCCTTATGTCATTAATGTATGTATACAGCTTTTCCTGCTCCTCGATCTGCCTAGTACTTGGATCCGCCTGGTACTCCAAATAACTTCACAACATGCCTCTATTACTGGAAACACTTGCAAATACTGCGCACTTTCACATTTACAACACTCAGTCTCAAAAGCCATTTGTGATACATTAGTGCATGTTTAGATTTTGTATTTAAATATGAATGAAGGAAAGCATCAAAAATCATGTAATGTTTATTTTGAGATCTCAAAAGATTTAGCTTGTGCATGCTCTGCAGATGGGACGTTTGGGATTGATACCTGGAACCATACTCTTCTTGTCTCTGGGAAACATTTACGAGTATGTGTCACGTCATGTAATAAATACGATTTGGCACATGAATGGCAATCAGTGGTCTCTCATCCTCTCATAATACATTTTATTTAGTTCTGGATCACTGGTTCGCTATAGGCCTACTTTACTGTGCTTATCCTAATCAATGTTATGTTTTACATTTGCAGGGATTAAAACTAAAAATAGCCTAACTACTGTGTCCTTACAGCTGCATTCAATTAAGTTTTAATGTGAACTGTTATCGTGTAATGGACTCAATTTCATTATTGAATGGTCCTAAGCAGAACATGGACAGAGGCCAAACATGGATATATGATTACATTTTCATAACAGTTGCCAATACAATCAAACAAAGAGGTATATCCTGGAACCGTTAAACACTAATATGATGATGTAGGTATCGTAGTATGTGTGTATGAATGCTGTTAATATAACGACCGGTTCAATGTGCTGGAGTTCATATCATGAAGTAGTGAAATGAATGAATGAATGAACACATTAAATATGAACATCTTGCTGGTGGAAATAATCCTGCCATCATATCACACCTATGCTGCAGCGCCCTCTGCTGTCTCAACGTGCACCATGCGTATCAGATTATGTTTAATCCATGCCATAGCATGTAAAATATATATTACGTTATATTTATTGGTGTTTTTACTACCAACCACAATGTTAAAAAAATAAGAGGGAAAAAAACGCACTATTAGAAGAAAAAAAGAGAAAAACGTGCAGGGATAAAATTACGTAACACGGGGTTTTAAAGCCGGCTCTCCCACCGGTGCCTGGGAGTTGTAGTCCAAAGAGCGCCCGCTCGCCCTGCGCCCGTCGCGGCGCGGAACTCCAACCCCCGTGATGCTTTGCGGCTCGCCAACGGCCACTGTAAAAACAGGTAGACAGCTCGGCACGCCTACGCTCCATAAAAAAAACCGTTAACTGTAATCCTCGTCCCGTCCGTCCCCATAGCTGAGTTTTTTATTTTCTACCTGCGTCTCTCTGTACCGTCTCGAAGCGCAGACATGGACAACTCGGGGAAGGAAAAGGAGGCCATTCAGCTGATCGCCGACGCCGACAAAAAGGTCAAGTCATCGGGCTCGTTCCTGGGAGGGATGTTTGGAGGGTGAGAACCACTGCACCATTAAAAAACCTAGCTAGCTAGCTAACCTAGCTAGTTGGCTAGCTAGGTGGTTAGCGCACAGTCACACCGTTGTAAAATGTGGACCCGTAGGATTATGTGTATACGTTTGGCGATTTGTGGTCCAAAGTGTTGGCATGGCTGTCACGACCCGTCCCCCAAGCCGCACGCCCAGGTCTTCAGTGTAAACAAGCCGGCCATCAAAGCCTCGTTCGCTCTCTCTCTCATCCCTGCGTGTTTGATCCGCATTGCCTTGGATATCGGTTGCATTTCATGTTACAGACTGTAGTTCAAACGTAATGAATAATCAACCATGATGCGGGGGGTGGGTGGTGGTGGGGCTTCTAGAGAGAGAGAGAGATGCTGAATGTGATCTCGCGAGATCAGGACGAGACCAGGGCTGGACACCTTTTCCCATTAAACTTCAATATATATGATTGGTTAAATGGTTTTGGAAGCAGGAGGATGTTTTTAAGACCCCCCCCCCATGTTAGTTTAAAACGATAATATAGGTCATGGGATTCATAGAAACATTCATATGTTCAAGAGATGAGGGGCTGTGGGGTTGGTTTTTTATGTATAATTTGTCCGTGGGAGATGTAGGACTTTGGTCCCACATGACCCCAGATGTTGTCTCATGCAATCAAGGCAGGGCTGTGAGTTCGGCCGGGCGATGATGTCATACGCTTGTGATTGGCCGGCCCAAGAGTTATCACCAAAGGGGTCTCCCAGAGGTCTGCTCAATGTCAGAGAGAAAGGGAGAGAGGGGGAGGGAGAGGGATCGGAGTTAATCTGACTAATGCAAGTTTCTTTGGCATCATAGCCACCTGGTACACTGATTTACCCCACAGATAGATCAGAAGATGCTAAATCTAAATATCCTGCCTGGGTTTCCTATACAGAGCTCAAATAAGGGCCGTATTCATCATCCACGTCTTCGTCAATATACAGTGAAATCTCTTGTCCCCTTGTCTGTTTTGACCTCGTTTGTCTGTGTCTCTTTTTTTTTGTGTCCAGTGGGCCTCACAAAGTGGAGGAGGCTTGTGAGATGTACTGCAGAGCCGCCAACATGTTCAAGATGGCCAAGAACTGGAGCGGTGAGACTGCGCCGTCCAGACAGGGAGCACCTCTAGGCGCCGAGACGCACTTGATTGCGGTGGTTCCACCGATGTCGCATTTCATGTTTTTTTTTTCCTTTTTTTTTCTCTCCCCTGGCCAGTTGAGATGTTTCTTGGCATTGTGCGCTTTGTGCCACCACTGCACGACTCAGCACTTTTGCAGGAGCCTCAGGGAAGAGGGTGGGAGGCGTGTAGCTGCATATGAATGCACTTTAATGTTGGCCCCCATGCGAGCGTGTGCACAGCGAGCGTGCCGTGTCGAAAGCATCGCGCTTTTAATTAATTTGGGTCGTTATGTCTTCGTCTGTCCCATCTGCAGCGGCGGGGGGTGC
This sequence comes from Merluccius polli, assembly GCA_030340625.1. NCBI lineage: Eukaryota > Metazoa > Chordata > Actinopteri > Gadiformes > Merlucciidae > Merluccius > Merluccius polli. The sequence continues at coordinate 18,716 of JAOPHQ010004466.1, forward strand.
GTTCTGCAAGGCTGCGCGCATTCACATGCAGCTGCAGAACAAACACGACTGTGCCACCAGCTTCATCGACGCAGGGAACGCGTACAAGAAGTCCGACCCAAACGGTGAGACGGGCCACCACTTAAAAGCATTTTGACCTTTACCCAGCAGTCACTGTAAAGCAGCCTTAGGACTATATAGTTTGTCAAATGATTTTCATTAGAATGGATGCAAATGAGGGCAGCATCACTGGCTAACCAAACAACCTCTGGCTCAGGACTCATGAAATGAGCCACTAGTACTGAATACTAGTCTCAGTCTAAGGCTACCGTTAGCTGTGACTTTAGGTTTTTACTCTGTAGTATTTTGCCCTCTTGGATAACCTTTTATATTAGTTCACTAATATCAGGCTGTCTGGGTAAGGTACTGTTAAGTTTTGCTCACAATGTCATGCATTACTTTTTTCAAAGCGTAAGTCCTTGTTATGTCAGCATTTTCTCTATACATGCATAGTATACAATGTATACTCAAAGTAAAATATTAGCTGTTGTACCGCCATCACTCTCCAACCTATTAAATGACCACCCAGTGAGGAACCATGTGTCATGATTATCAGCTTAATATCTCATCGTAAAAATACACAATGATGTATATATGCGCGATAACTGCTGTCTAACTATGCCTTCCTCTTCTTCTTATGCTGCCGATAGAGGCAATCAAGTGTTTAAACGCAGCCATCGATATTTACACTGACATGGTAAGATGCACAGAGATGAATACTGTTCTAGACCTTCTCTCGGACAGTCTCTCATTGAGTTATTTATTTAACTTGTTTGTATCGCTGGGTAACGTTAACAGCCCTGTGACCAGGTTTAGTGGGGTGCTATTGGTAAAGTAAGTATGTTAGCAAAAATGTCTACCGCCCATTAATTTCTTCAAGGGGAAGTGTATTGCAAGATTATATTTTGTAAAAAAAAAAAAATCATTAAAAAAAAAACTAATCTAAACGGTTACAGACATATCTTGATGAAGTGTTCATGTTGTTCTGTTCTGTTCATGAAATCAAGATAAGAAAAATAAAATTGTGTCCGTTTTCCAATGTGCTGATAATCTTAACCATCACTTCCAAAAATACCGTGTCTGTCTTTCCCTGCAAAATAAAATATTGAAATATTGTGTATACACAGACTGCCTAGCAACACAAGCAAACTATTACTAACCACTTCACTTCCTTCCCTACAGGGAAGATTCACCATCGCAGCCAAACACCACATAAGCATCGCAGAGATCTACGAGTCCGAGTTGGTGGATATCGAAAAGGTTAAGACACCCAAGTTTATCAATGACTTTAAATGATTCATAACTAAATCACAATGATTAATTAGTTCCTTTTGCTGATATTGTCTTTTGAACATGTTCGTTGAATGACTTTTATCTTTGTTCCAATAGGCGATTGCACATTATGAACAGGCCGCAGACTACTACAAAGGAGAGGAGTCAAACAGGTACACTACTTGGTTACTATACGTATATTTGCTATGTATATTTGAAGCATTAAAAATATGCATATGCATAATCATATGAAGAAATGGCAATAGACAATGCCATGTCATAAATGGTAGTACATTTCTACACAGCATCTCAATAATATAAAGATGGATGATTTTCTAATACATTGTTATATTATAACATGAAAGTGTTACCAATTGTGTTCATTTAAATTCCACACGAGGATTCCCAACTGAACATAACATTCTGCGACTGAACGATAACAATGAACATCAAGCAAGAATAAGCTGAACACTAGCGATGAATGCAGCCTGAATAATGATTCAACATTTGCTTCACCGTGGCAACGTGCAGTCAGTCACAAAGTGTCCCCATTGTGTCTTGTTTTTGCGTTATCTTAAGTGAGGAAGTGGAGCTGTCTTTGATTCCCATAGCTGCTCCACCGGGTCAGTGATTCTGAGCGGGTCTCAGAGCATATGCCGAACCGCAATCTTTAGAACGAAGCCCATAAATCAACTAATGTTTCAATGGCTTACTATTTTTATTGAGGTTAGCCCCAACGGTCGCAGCTTTTTGTTCGCGCAGTGTTTTTAACAGTACATGAAGGCATTGTTGATTACTGCAAAATATATTTGCTAAGATTGTAATTTATGTACAACAACTTCCTTACTTACTATCGATAAGCAGTAATTAGGAGGTTATTGAGGGAAAACTCTAATATTAAAGTTAATGGCCTAGTAGTTGTAGAATATGAATATGCAGAATAATGCATTAATAAGTGCTTTATAATGACTAATAAAGAGCCAATATGTGTGCTTATAAGCGACTAGCTAATGGTGAATATGTGGTCCCTAATGTAAAGTGTTACCATTTGTTTTATTTTTGGCTTAATGACTAAGGTGGGTCCTGAGGCTCGATCAGTTGAGAACCACTGTACTAGGTTATACTAGGTCCTACTAGGTCATACTAAGTCTTGTCTAGTAGGTCATGCAGACTAGGTCCAGGCAAGGTCATGTAGCACTTTTTATTGTAGCTACTCCAATTTGTTCATTGTCTGCTTTGATTGGCTAGTCAACATTTACAGCATAGTGTATCTGAACAGCCTTCTGTGTTGCTGAACGTATGCAGTATATTCTATAAATATATATGTTGTGTTCTCTTGTAGCTCGGCCAACAGGTGTCTGCTGAAGGTGGGCGCCTACAGCGCTCAGTTGGAGCAGTACCAGAAGGCCATTGAGATCTATGAGCAGGTACTCACGCACTCACTATTGTCCAAATAAATGCATTTAACAAGCATTTCAAACGTCTCGATCGTGGCATAGAGCAAAGCGGGCCTAAAGGCCATTACACACCAAAGCCCCTGCATGGAGCAGAAGCTCTATTTTTTTTTTTGCGTCCTTGTCTTCACATTAGAGGCTCCACGCCGAGCTCAAATCTGGGTCAACGGGGCATTTCACTTTCTTTCGCTTCATTTTTGTTTTCGACCAATCGTGTTGCTGGAGGCGGGGATCTGTAAGCGTGAAATTGGCAAACACAAACTCTTCCAGCAGTAGTAAGTAGTAGTAAACTATTAAAAGGTGTCTGTATTAAAAATCCTTTTTGGGACGCTTCATCCACTCATGCAAACGAGTTTGTCTTCGGCAGCATATCTCCGTAACGAAACAGGAAACGAGATGTAACTCCGCCCCTTTCAGTTTCCCAGGCTCTGTGCCTCCCCCGCACCCCCCCAGAAGTCCTGCTATAACATAGTAGGACGGCTGTATTCCAGATTAGTCCTTGACTAACATGGGAGTGGATTGAAAGCGGTTCCCCTTACACTTGCGCTCTGGTAGGAAACAGCCTGAAGGTTGGTGAAGTCTGGCGTCTTCTACACCTTTTTGTTTTCATCGGCTTCCTTGAATCCCACGCAGGTGGGAGCGAACACCATGGACAACCCGCTGCTCAAGTACAGCGCCAAAGAGTACTTCTTCAAAGCCTCCCTGTGTCACTTCATCGTGGATGAGCTCAACGCCAAGGTAAGTGTGCCCGCCCCCGCCCCCCCCCCCCCCTCCCCCTCCCCGCACAGCGTGATGTTCACATCACACAGAGTCGGAGCCGTATGTGATTTTTGTCTCTCTCTCTCCCGGGGGTGCGTGGCAGATCGCAGTGGAGAAGTACGAGGAGATGTTCCCCGCCTTCTCAGACTCCAGAGAGTGCAAGCTGCTGAAGGTGGGTGAAGGAGAGGGGTGAGGCGGCGGCGGTGGGGGGGAGATACAGGAGGAAGTGTGTGTCTGTGTGTGTGTGTGTGTGTGTGTGTGTGTGAAGTAACTCCCCACCTCCCCCTCCAGGGTAGTTGGTACCACGACTGATCTGTGTGTGTTTGACAGAAACTGCTGGAGGCACACGAGGAGCAGAACAGCGAAGCGTTCACCGACGCGGTGAGTCACCTGGGACCGGGTTTGGGTTTGGGTGTCGTTCGGCGCGTCATACTCAGAGTGCCACTGAGTCGATGTTTTCTGTCCCCCCCCCCCCCCCAAAAAAAAACCTGTCGTGTTCTGCAGGACCCTTTTTTATTTTTTGTACGCTTCATACATTTGACTTTAGTACCGCTATATCTGCCATGGAGTAGCTAGGAGTAACAGTTGGGTTACAAAAAGACAATATTTCCCCTCATTTGGGGGTCATTTCCAGTTGTAGAAGCTAATGCTAATGCTAATGCTCTCTCAGTCAACTGGTGTTTTTTTTCTCCCCCTGTGCTCCAGGTGAAGGAGTTCGACTCCATCTCCCGCCTGGACCAGTGGCACACCACGCTGCTGCTGCGCATCAAGAAGAGCATCCAGGGGGATGAGGGAGACCTCAAGTAGGGGAGGGAAAGGGGGAGAGAGAGAGAGAGAGGGAGAGAGAGCGGGAGTGAGGGAGAGAGGTAGGTAGGTAAAGAGAGGGAGATAAGAATAAAACAGGGTGAAAATGCAGCATGGAAGAATCGTCCATCAAGGCATGCTACCCCCCTCACCACTGGTCCCCCCCCCCCCCCCCCCCCCCCCCCATCCCAGTCCCCTTCGTCTTACACCTCACACACACACACACACACACACACATTACTACTCAAAATCTTATCTAACCCAGGTTAACCCCCCTAACAACAAAATGTCCCATACTGCTGTAATCCATTGAGCATTTCTGAAGAATCGTGTTCTGTTTAAAAGCTGCGCTTCTCATTAGCCAGGGTCAGGGTGTTGAATCCCCCCCCCCCCCCCCCCAACCTACACCTCCTGTCTCTGTTTTTAGAGGAGCGCGGCGTTAACCCTATAACAGCTTCTTTAGGACCCAGGGGATATCTGAGACGCGTCGGATGTTGGTATCGGGAGAGACGGCACTGCACGATGTATAGCTGTATATTCGGTTTGTATTTTCTTTGGTCTTTTGTTCTTGTCGTATTTTAGATGGAACCAATCGTTGTCGTTTATTTATACTATGTGTTGTATAAAAGATTGTTTAATTCCAGGTTATATCCCCGTGTTTGGCACTTACAGAATGTAGTGGAGTGATGAAGGGAAGTCCTACTGTTATTATCATCGCAACTCTAGTCATTCCTGCCTAATATATTCATTTTTCTTCCACATCGTTCACAAATGGGCCGACTCGTTAAGTGCAATGATAATCATTATTTGTAGACTGTTTAAATGTATCAAATGGATGCTTTTGGTTTTCTACACCTTTTTATTTAAACCGATTTTTTTTTTTCAAATACATTGTGGAAAATTGACGTATTAATTGTAACGCCGACGACTATTTAAGAGATTTTCGGGGCGGGATAGAAAATGACTTCACGGTTACGATTCGAGGCGTCCCTTTGCATATCAGGGCTGTTCACATCTTTAGAAGAAACTTCCATCGTTAGACTAGCGCCGTTTTCCTTTCTCTTCTCGTGTCGTAGCGTAAGCGAAGGCTCACTAGTGTCATGCACCTTCCGAGCGAACCATGTGTTGATAGCATGTCATTGTGTATTTCGGTGTATTTTTAGCCACATTTTAGCGATGTGCTGCATCTCACTCTGTGTCCGCCACACCAAAGTTTTTTCTAAGCGGTCCACAGCCCCCCCTTGCGTATCGAGCTTCTTCCGGAAATGGCCGCGGCATATCTTTTTTGATTTGATCTGTATGCTTGTGAAAATAATGATCGTAATAAAAAGATTATTAAACACACTGCTGCTACGGGGGTGTTTTTTGTTTTTTTTTAAATGTATTTAATGAACATGATGACATTGATTGCTTATTTAATGCTGCACAAGCGTTGATTAAGTTCATCTGGGATTTTACATGAGAAGGTACGGCTAGGGGGGGGGGGGGGGGGGGGGGGGGGGGGGGGGGGGG
>JAOPHQ010004467.1:0-17500 GCA_030340625.1 Merluccius polli
GTGGGGGGGGGGGGTGCCGCCTATGGGTGTGCTTGGCTGGGGTAAGTGTGTGTGGCTGTCGGGGGGGGGGGGGTGCTGAACTCAGAGTGAGGGCCGCCTATGGGTGTGCTTTGCTGGGGTGAGTCTGGGGGGTGGGAGGGTGCTGTCCTCATAGTGTGGGCCGCCTGTGGGTGTGCTTTGCTGGGGTGAGTCTGGGGGGTGGGAGGGTGCTGTCCTCAGAGTGTAGGCCGCCTGTGTGTGTGTGCTTTGCTGGGCTAAGTGTATGACTGTCGGGGGGGTGCTGTCCTCACAGTGTAGGCCGCCTGTGTGTGTGTGCTTTGCTGGGCTAAGTGTGTGACTGTCGGGGGGGGTGCTGAACTCACAGTGTAGGCCGCCTGTGTGTGTGTGTGTGTTTTGCTGGGCTAAGTGTGGGACTGTCGGGGGGGGTGCTGTCGTCAGAGTGTGGGCCGCCTGTGTGTGTGTGCGTTGCTGGGCTAAGTGTGTGACTGTCTGGGGGTGGGAGGGGTGCTGTCCACAGAGTGTAGGCCGCCTATGTGTGTGTGCTTTGCTGGGCTAAGTGTGTGACTGTCTGGGGGTGGGAGGGGTGCTGTCCACAGAGTGTAGGCCGCCTATGTGTGTGCTTTGCTGGGCTAAGTGTAGGCAGCCTATGTGTGGGTCTGCTTTGCTGGGGGTCAGCGAAGGCCGCCTATGGGTGACCTTTGCTGGGCTAAGTGTAGGTCGCCTATGTGTGTGTGTCTGCATTGCTGGGCTAAGTGTGTGACTGTCGGGGGGTGTGGGAGGGTGCTGTCCACAGAGTGTAGGCCGCCTTTGTGTGTGTGCTTTGCTGGGGTGAGTGTGTGACTGTCTGGGGGTGGGAGGGGTGCTGTCGTCAGAGTGGAGGCCGCCTGTGTGTGTGTGCTTTGCTGGGGTAATGGTGTGACTGTCGGGGGGGGTGCTGTCATCTCAGTGTAGGCCGCCTATGTGTGTGCTTTGCTGGGGTGAGTGTGTGACTGTCTGGGGGTGGGAGGGGTGCTGTCGTCAGAGTGGAGGCCGCCTGTGTGTGTGTGCTTTGCTGGGGTAATGGTGTGACTGTCGGGGGGGGTGCTGTCATCTCAGTGTAGGCCGCCTATGTGTGTGCTTTGCTGGGGTGAGTGTGTGACTGTCTGGGGGTGGGAGGGGTGCTGTCGTCAGAGTGGAGGCCGCCTGTGTGTGTGTGCTTTGCTGGGGTAATGGTGTGACTGTCGGGGGGGCTGCTGTCATCTCAGTGTAGGCCGCCTATGTGTGTGCTTTAATGGCCTAAGTGTTCGACTGTCTGGGGGTGGGAGGGGTGCTGTCGTCAGAGTGGAGGCCGCCTGTGTGTGTGTGCTTTGCTGGGGTAATGGTGTGACTGTCGGGGGGGTGGGAGGGGTGCTGTCGTCAGAGTGGAGGCCGCCTATGTGTGTGCTTTGCTGGGCTAAGTGTAGGCAGCCTATGTGTGTTTGTGTATTGCTGGGGGTAAGTGTAGGTAGCCTATGTGTGTGCTTTAATGGCCTAAGTGTGTGACTGTCTGGGGGTGGGAGGGGTGCTGTCCACAGAGTGTAGGCCGCCTGTGTGTGTGTGCTTTGCTGGGGTGAGTGTGTGACTGTCGGGGGGTGGGAGGGGTGCTGTCCTCAGACTGTAGGCCGCCTGTGTGTGTGTGCGTTGCTGGGCTAAGTGTGTGACTGTCTGGGGGTGGGAGGGGTGCTGTCCACAGAGTGTAGGCCGCCTGTGTGTGTGTGCTTTGCTGGGCTAAGTGTGTGACTGTCTGGGGGTGGGAGGGGTGCTGAACTCAGAGTGGAGGCCGCCTGTGTGTGTGCTTTGCTGGGGTGAGTGTGTGACTGTCTGGGGGTGGGAGGGGTGCTGTCGTCAGAGTGGAGGCCGCCTGTGTGTGTGTGCTTTGCTGGGGTAATGGTGTGACTGTCGGGGGGGGTGCTGTCATCTCAGTGTAGGCCGCCTATGTGTGTGCTTTGCTGGGCTGAGTGTGTGACTGTCTGGGGGTGGGAGGGGTGCTGTCGTCAGAGTGGAGGCCGCCTGTGTGTGTGTGCTTTGCTGGGGTAATGGTGTGACTGTCTGGGGGGTGGGAGGGGTGCTGTCCACAGAGTGTAGGCCGCCTATGTGTGTGTGCTTTGCTGGGCTAAGTGTGTGACTGTCTGGGGGTGGGAGGGGTGCTGAACTCAGAGTGGAGGCCGCCTGTGTGTGTGTGCTTTGCTGGGGTAATGGTGTGACTGTCTGGGGGGTGGGAGGGGTGCTGTCCACAGAGTGTAGGCCGCCTGTGGGTGTGTGCGTTGCTGGGCTAAGTGTGTGACTGTCTGGGGGTGGGAGGGGTGCTGTCCACAGAGTGTAGGCCGCCTGTGTGTGTGTGCGTTGCTGGGCTAAGTGTGTGACTGTCTGGGGGGTGGGAGGGGTGCTGTCGTCAGAGTGGAGGCCGCCTATGTGTGTGCTTTGCTGGGGTGAGTGTGTGACTGTGTGGGGGTAGGAGGGGTGCTGAACTCAGACTGTAGGCCGCCTGTGTGTGTGTGCTTTGCTGGGGTAATGGTGTGACTGTCGGGGGGGTGCTGAACTCAGAGTGTGGGCCGCCTGTGTGTGTGCTTTGCTGGGGTAATGGTGTGACTGTCTGGGGGGTGGGAGGGGTGCTGTCCACAGAGTGTAGGCCGCCTATGTGTGTGTGCTTTGCTGGGCTAAGTGTGTGACTGTCTGGGGGTGGGAGGGGTGCTGAACTCAGAGTGGAGGCCGCCTGTGTGTGTGCTTTGCTGGGCTAAGTGTGTGACTGTCGGGGGGGTGCTGAACTCACAGTGTGGGCCGCCTGTGTGTGTGCTTTGCTGGGGTAATGGTGTGACTGTCTGGGGGGGTGGGAGGGTGCTGTCCTCAGACTGTAGGCCGCCTGTGTGTGTGTGTGCGTTGCTGGGCTAAGTGTGTGACTGTCTGGGGTTGGGAGGGGTGCTGTCCACAGAGTGAGGGCCGCCTATGGGTGTGCTTTGCTGGGGTGAGTCTGGGGGGTGGGAGGGTGCTGTCCTCATAGTGTGGGCCGCCTGTGGGTGTGCTTTGCTGGGGTGAGTCTGGGGGGTGGGAGGGTGCTGTCCTCTGTCGGGGGGGGTGCTGAACTCACAGTGTGGGCCGCCTGTGTGTGTGCTTTGCTGGGCCAAGTGTGTGACTGTCGGGGGGGTGCTGAACTCACAGTGTGGGCCGCCTGTGTGTGTGTGCTTTGCTGGGGTAATGGTGTGACTGTCTGGGGGGGTGGGAGGGTGCTGTCCTCAGACTGTAGGCCGCCTGTGTGTGTGTGCGTTGCTGGGCTAAGTGTGTGACTGTCTGGGGTTGGGAGGGGTGCTGTCCACAGAGTGAGGGCCGCCTATGTGTGTGTGCTTTGCTGGGCTAAGTGTGTGACTGTCGGGGGGGTGCTGAACTCACAGTGTGGGCCGCCTGTGTGTGTGCTTTGCTGGGGTGAGTCTGGGGGGTGGGAGGGTGCTGTCCTCTGTCGGGGGGGTGCTGAACTCACAGTGTGGGCCGCCTGTGTGTGTGCTTTGCTGGGCCAAGTGTGTGACTGTCGGGGGGGTGCTGAACTCACAGTGTGGGCCGCCTGTGTGTGTGTGCTTTGCTGGGCTAAGTGTGTGACTGTCTGGGGTTGGGAGGGGTGCTGTCCACAGAGTGAGGGCCGCCTATGTGTGTGTGCTTTGCTGGGCTAAGTGTGTGACTGTCGGGGGGTGGGAGGGGTGCTGTCCACAGAGTGTAGGCCGCCTGTGTGTGTGTGCGTTGCTGGGCTAAGTGTGTGACTGTCTGGGGTTGGGAGGGGTGCTGTCCACAGAGTGAGGGCCGCCTATGTGTGTGTGCTTTGCTGGGCTAAGTGTGTGACTGTCGGGGGGTGGGAGGGGTGCTGTCCACAGAGTGTAGGCCGCCTGTGTGTGTGTGCGTTGCTGGGCTAAGTGTGTGACTGTCTGGGGTTGGGAGGGGTGCTGTCCACAGAGTGAGGGCCGCCTATGTGTGTGTGCTTTGCTGGGCTAAGTGTGTGACTGTCGGGGGGGTGCTGAACTCACAGTGTGGGCCGCCTGTGTGTGTGCTTTGCTGGGGTAATGGTGTGACTGTCTGGGGGGGGTGGGAGGGTGCTGTCCTCAGACTGTAGGCCGCCTGTGTGTGTGTGCGTTGCTGGGCTAAGTGTGTGACTGTCTGGGGTTGGGAGGGGTGCTGTCCACAGAGTGTAGGCCGCCTATGTGTGTGTGCTTTGCTGGGCTAAGTGTGTGACTGTCTGGGGGGTGGGAGGGGTGCTGTCGTCAGAGTGGAGGCCGCCTATGTGTGTGCTTTGCTGGGCTAAGTGTAGGCAGCCTATGTGTGTTTGTGTATTGCTGGGGGTAAGTGTAGGCCGCCTATGTGTGTGCTTTAATGGCCTAAGTGTGTGACTGTCTGGGGGTGGGAGGGGTGCTGAACTCAGAGTGGAGGCCGCCTGTGTGTGTGCTTTGCTGGGGTGAGTGTGTGACTGTCTGGGGGTGGGAGGGGTGCTGTCGTCAGAGTGGAGGCCGCCTGTGTGTGTGTGCTTTGCTGGGGTAATGGTGTGACTGTCGGGGGGGGGTGCTGTCCTCATAGTGTGGGCCGCCTGTGTGTGTGCTTTGCTGGGGTGAGTGTGTGACTGTCTGGGGGTGGGAGGGGTGCTGAACTCAGAGTGGAGGCCGCCTGTGTGTGTGCTTTGCTGGGGTAATGGTGTGACTGTCGGGGGGGGTGCTGTCATCTCAGTGTAGGCCGCCTATGTGTGTGCTTTGCTGGGGTGAGTGTGTGACTGTCTGGGGGGGTGGGAGGGGTGCTGTCGTCAGAGTGGAGGCCGCCTATGTGTGTGCTTTGCTGGGCTAAGTGTAGGTAGCCTATGTGTGGGTCTGCTTTGCTGGGGGTCAGCGAAGGCCGCCTATGGGTGACCTTTGCTGGGCTAAGTGTAGGTCGCATATGTGTGTGTGTCTGCATTGCTGGGCCAAGTGTGTGACTGTCGGGGGGTGTGGGAGGGTGCTGTCCACAGAGTGTAGGCCGCCTATGTGTGTGTGCTTTGCTGGGGTGAGTGTGTGACTGTCTGGGGGTGGGAGGGGTGCTGTCGTCAGAGTGGAGGCCGCCTGTGTGTGTGTGCTTTGCTGGGGTAATGGTGTGACTGTCGGGGGGGGTGCTGTCATCTCAGTGTAGGCCGCCTATGTGTGTGCTTTGCTGGGCTGAGTGTGTGACTGTCTGGGGGTGGGAGGGGTGCTGAACTCAGAGTGGAGGCCGCCTGTGTGTGTGTGCTTTGCTGGGCTAAGTGTGTGACTGTCGGGGGGGTGCTGTCCTCACAGTGTAGGCCGCCTGTGTGTGTGTGCTTTGCTGGGCTAAGTGTGTGACTGTCGGGGGGGGTGCTGAACTCACAGTGTAGGCCGCCTGTGTGTGTGTGTGTGTGTGTTTTGCTGGGCTAAGTGTGGGACTGTCGGGGGGGTGCTGTCGTCAGAGTGTGGGCCGCCTGTGTGTGTGCTTTGCTGGGCTAAGTGTGTGACTGTCTGGGGGTGGGAGGGGTGCTGTCCACAGAGTGTAGGCCGCCTATGTGTGTGCTTTGCTGGGCTAAGTGTAGGCAGCCTATGTGTGTTTGTGCATTGCTGGGGGTAAGTGTAGGTAGCCTATGTGTGTGCTTTAATGGCCTAAGTGTGTGACTGTCTGGGGGTGGGAGGGGTGCTGTCGTCAGAGTGGAGGCCGCCTATGTGTGTGCTTTGCTGGGCTAAGTGTAGGCAGCCTATGTGTGTTTGTGTATTGCTGGGGGTAAGTGTAGGTAGCCTATGTGTGTGCTTTAATGGCCTAAGTGTGTGACTGTCTGGGGGGTGGGAGGGGTGCTGTCGTCAGAGTGGAGGCCGCCTGTGTGTGTGCTTTGCTGGGCTAAGTGTAGGCAGCCTATGTGTGTTTGTGTATTGCTGGGGGTAAGTGTAGGTAGCCTATGTGTGGGTCTGCTTTGCTGGGGGTCAGCGAAGGCCGCCTATGTGTGTGCTTTGCTGGGCTAAGTGTAGGCAGCCTATGTGTGTTTGTGTATTGCTGGGGGTAAGTGTAGGTAGCCTATGTGTGTGCTTTAATGGCCTAAGTGTGTGACTGTCTGGGGGTGGGAGGGGTGCTGAACTCAGAGTGGAGGCCGCCTGTGTGTGTGTGCTTTGCTGGGGTGAGTGTGTGACTGTCTGGGGGTGGGAGGGGTGCTGTCCTCAGACTGTAGGCCGCCTGTGTGTGTGTGCGTTGCTGGGCTAAGTGTGTGACTGTCTGGGGGTGGGAGGGGTGCTGTCCACAGAGTGTAGGCCGCCTATGTGTGTGTGCGTTGCTGGGCTAAGTGTGTGACTGTCTGGGGGTGGGAGGGGTGCTGTCCACAGAGTGTAGGCCGCCTATGTGTGTGTGCTTTGCTGGGGTAATGGTGTGACTGTCGGGGGGGGGGGGTGCTGTCATCTCAGTGTAGGCCGCCTATGTGTGTGCTTTAATGGCCTAAGTGTGTGACTGTCTGGGGGTGGGAGGGGTGCTGAACTCAGAGTGGAGGCCGCCTGTGTGTGTGCTTTGCTGGGGTGAGTGTGTGACTGTCTGGGGGTGGGAGGGGTGCTGTCGTCAGAGTGGAGGCCGCCTGTGTGTGTGTGCTTTGCTGGGGTAATGGTGTGACTGTCGGGGGGGGTGCTGTCCTCATAGTGTGGGCCGCCTGTGTGTGTGCTTTGCTGGGGTGAGTGTGTGACTGTCTGGGGGTGGGAGGGGTGCTGAACTCAGAGTGGAGGCCGCCTGTGTGTGTGTGCTTTGCTGGGGTGAGTGTGTGACTGTCTGGGGGGTGGGAGGGGTGCTGAACTCAGAGTGGAGGCCGCCTGTGTGTGTGTGCTTTGCTGGGGTAATGGTGTGACTGTCGGGGGGGGTGCTGTCATCTCAGTGTAGGCCGCCTATGTGTGTGCTTTGCTGGGCTAAGTGTGTGACTGTCTGGGGGTGGGAGGGGTGCTGAACTCAGAGTGGAGGCCGCCTGTGTGTGTGTGCTTTGCTGGGGTGAGTCTGGGGGGTGGGAGGGTGCTGTCCTCTGTCGGGGGGGTGCTGAACTCACAGTGTGGGCCGCCTGTGTGTGTGTGCTTTGCTGGGGTAATGGTGTGACTGTCTGGGGGGGTGGGAGGGGTGCTGTCCTCAGACTGTAGGCCGCCTGTGTGTGTGCTTTGCTGGGGTGAGTGTGTGACTGTCTGGGGGTGGGAGGGGTGCTGTCCTCAGACTGTAGGCCGCCTGTGTGTGTGTGCTTTGCTGGGGTAAGTGTGTGACTGTCTGGGGGTGGGAGGGGTGCTGTCCACAGAGTGTAGGCCGCCTGTGTGTGTGTGCGTTGCTGGGCTAAGTGTGTGACTGTCTGGGGGTGGGAGGGGTGCTGTCCACAGAGTGTAGGCCGCCTATGTGTGTGTGCTTTGCTGGGGTGAGTGTGTGACTGTCTGGGGGTGGGAGGGGTGCTGTCGTCAGAGTGGAGGCCGCCTGTGTGTGTGTGCTTTGCTGGGGTAATGGTGTGACTGTCGGGGGGGGTGCTGTCATCTCAGTGTAGGCCGCCTATGTGTGTGCTTTGCTGGGCTGAGTGTGTGACTGTCTGGGGGTGGGAGGGGTGCTGAACTCAGAGTGGAGGCCGCCTGTGTGTGTGTGCTTTGCTGGGCTAAGTGTGTGACTGTCGGGGGGGTGCTGTCCTCACAGTGTAGGCCGCCTGTGTGTGTGTGCTTTGCTGGGCTAAGTGTGTGACTGTCGGGGGGGGTGCTGAACTCACAGTGTAGGCCGCCTGTGTGTGTGTGTGTGTGTGTTTTGCTGGGCTAAGTGTGGGACTGTCGGGGGGGTGCTGTCGTCAGAGTGTGGGCCGCCTGTGTGTGTGCTTTGCTGGGCTAAGTGTGTGACTGTCTGGGGGTGGGAGGGGTGCTGTCCACAGAGTGTAGGCTGCCTATGTGTGTGCTTTGCTGGGCTAAGTGTAGGCAGCCTATGTGTGTTTGTGCATTGCTGGGGGTAAGTGTAGGTAGCCTATGTGTGTGCTTTAATGGCCTAAGTGTGTGACTGTCTGGGGGTGGGAGGGGTGCTGTCGTCAGAGTGGAGGCCGCCTATGTGTGTGCTTTGCTGGGCTAAGTGTAGGCAGCCTATGTGTGTTTGTGTATTGCTGGGGGTAAGTGTAGGTAGCCTATGTGTGTGCTTTAATGGCCTAAGTGTGTGACTGTCTGGGGGGTGGGAGGGGTGCTGTCGTCAGAGTGGAGGCCGCCTGTGTGTGTGCTTTGCTGGGCTAAGTGTAGGCAGCCTATGTGTGTTTGTGTATTGCTGGGGGTAAGTGTAGGTAGCCTATGTGTGGGTCTGCTTTGCTGGGGGTCAGCGAAGGCCGCCTATGTGTGTGCTTTGCTGGGCTAAGTGTAGGCAGCCTATGTGTGTTTGTGTATTGCTGGGGGTAAGTGTAGGTAGCCTATGTGTGTGCTTTAATGGCCTAAGTGTGTGACTGTCTGGGGGTGGGAGGGGTGCTGAACTCAGAGTGGAGGCCGCCTGTGTGTGTGCGCTTTGCTGGGGTGAGTGTGTGACTGTCTGGGGGTGGGAGGGGTGCTGTCCTCAGACTGTAGGCCGCCTGTGTGTGTGTGCGTTGCTGGGCTAAGTGTGTGACTGTCTGGGGGTGGGAGGGGTGCTGTCCACAGAGTGTAGGCCGCCTATGTGTGTGTGCGTTGCTGGGCTAAGTGTGTGACTGTCTGGGGGTGGGAGGGGTGCTGTCCACAGAGTGTAGGCCGCCTATGTGTGTGTGCTTTGCTGGGGTAATGGTGTGACTGTCGGGGGGGGGGGGTGCTGTCATCTCAGTGTAGGCCGCCTATGTGTGTGCTTTAATGGCCTAAGTGTGTGACTGTCTGGGGGTGGGAGGGGTGCTGTCGTCAGAGTGGAGGCCGCCTGTGTGTGTGTGCTTTGCTGGGGTAATGGTGTGACTGTCTGGGGGGTGGGAGGGGTGCTGTCGTCAGAGTGGAGGCCGCCTGTGTGTGTGCTTTGCTGGGCTAAGTGTAGGCAGCCTATGTGTGGGTCTGCTTTGCTGGGGGTCAGCGAAGGCCGCCTATGGGTGACCTTTGCTGGGCTAAGTGTAGGTCGCCTATGTGTGTGTGTCTGCATTGCTGGGCCAAGTGTGTGACTGTCGGGGGGGTGCTGAACTCACAGTGTGGGCCGCCTGTGTGTGTGCTTTGCTGGGGTAATGGTGTGACTGTCTGGGGGGTGGGAGGGGTGCTGTCGTCAGAGTGGAGGCCGCCTATGTGTGTGCTTTGCTGGGCTAAGTGTAGGCAGCCTATGTGTGGGTCTGCTTTGCTGGGGGTCAGCGAAGGCCGCCTATGGGTGACCTTTGCTGGGCTAAGTGTAGGTCGCCTATGTGTGTGTGTCTGCATTGCTGGGCCAAGTGTGTGACTGTCGGGGGGGTGCTGAACTCACAGTGTGGGCCGCCTGTGTGTGTGCTTTGCTGGGGTAATGGTGTGACTGTCTGGGGGGTGGGAGGGGTGCTGTCGTCAGAGTGGAGGCCGCCTATGTGTGTGCTTTGCTGGGCTAAGTGTAGGCAGCCTATGTGTGGGTCTGCTTTGCTGGGGGTCAGCGAAGGCCGCCTATGGGTGACCTTTGCTGGGCTAAGTGTAGGTCGCCTATGTGTGTGTGTCTGCATTGCTGGGCCAAGTGTGTGACTGTCGGGGGGGGTGCTGAACTCACAGTGTGGGCCGCCTGTGTGTGTGCTTTGCTGGGGTAATGGTGTGACTGTCTGGGGGGTGGGAGGGGTGCTGTCGTCAGAGTGGAGGCCGCCTATGTGTGTGCTTTGCTGGGCTAAGTGTAGGCAGCCTATGTGTGGGTCTGCTTTGCTGGGGGTCAGCGAAGGCCGCCTATGGGTGACCTTTGCTGGGCTAAGTGTAGGTCGCCTATGTGTGTGTGTCTGCATTGCTGGGCCAAGTGTGTGACTGTCGGGGGGGGTGCTGAACTCACAGTGTGGGCCGCCTGTGTGTGTGCTTTGCTGGGGTAATGGTGTGACTGTCTGGGGGGTGGGAGGGGTGCTGTCGTCAGAGTGGAGGCCGCCTGTGTGTGTGCGCTTCGCTGGGGTGAGTGTGTGACTCTCTGGGGGGGTGGGAGGGGTGCTGTCGTCAGAGTGGAGGCCGCCTATGTGTGTGCTTTGCTGGGCTAAGTGTAGGCAGCCTATGTGTGGGTCTGCTTTGCTGGGGGTCAGCGAAGGCCGCCTATGGGTGACCTTTGCTGGGCTAAGTGTAGGTCGCCTATGTGTGTGTGTCTGCATTGCTGGGCCAAGTGTGTGACTGTCGGGGGGGTGCTGAACTCACAGTGTGGGCCGCCTGTGTGTGTGCTTTGCTGGGGTAATGGTGTGACTGTCTGGGGGGTGGGAGGGGTGCTGTCGTCAGAGTGGAGGCCGCCTGTGTGTGTGCGCTTCGCTGGGGTGAGTGTGTGACTCTCTGGGGGGGTGGGAGGGGTGCTGTCGTCAGAGTGGAGGCCGCCTATGTGTGTGCTTTGCTGGGCTAAGTGTAGGCAGCCTATGTGTGGGTCTGCTTTGCTGGGGGTCAGCGAAGGCCGCCTATGGGTGACCTTTGCTGGGCTAAGTGTAGGTCGCCTATGTGTGTGTGTCTGCATTGCTGGGCCAAGTGTGTGACTGTCGGGGGGGGTGCTGAACTCACAGTGTGGGCCGCCTGTGTGTGTGCTTTGCTGGGGTAATGGTGTGACTGTCTGGGGGGTGGGAGGGGTGCTGTCGTCAGAGTGGAGGCCGCCTGTGTGTGTGCGCTTCGCTGGGGTGAGTGTGTGACTCTCTGGGGGGGTGGGAGGGGTGCTGTCGTCAGAGTGGAGGCCGCCTATGTGTGTGCTTTGCTGGGCTAAGTGTAGGCAGCCTATGTGTGGGTCTGCTTTGCTGGGGGTCAGCGAAGGCCGCCTATGGGTGACCTTTGCTGGGCTAAGTGTAGGTCGCCTATGTGTGTGTGTCTGCATTGCTGGGCTAAGTGTGTGACTGTCGGGGGGTGTGGGAGGGTGCTGTCCACAGAGTGTAGGCCGCCTTTGTGTGTGTGCTTTGCTCGGGTGAGTGTGTGACTGTCTGGGGGGTGGGAGGGGTGCTGTCGTCAGAGTGGAGGCCGCCTGTGTGTGTGTGCTTTGCTGGGGTAATGGTGTGACTGTCGGGGGGGGGTGCTGAACTCAGAGTGGAGGCCGCCTATGTGTGTGCATTGCTGGGCTGAGTGTGTGACTGTCTGGGGGTGGGAGGGGTGCTGAACTCAGAGTGGAGGCCGCCTGTGTGTGTGCTTTGCTGGGGTGAGTGTGTGACTGTCTGGGGGTGGGAGGGGTGCTGAACTCAGAGTGGAGGCCGCCTGTGTGTGTGCTTTGCTGGGGTGAGTGTGTGACTGTCTGGGGGTGGGAGGGGTGCTGAACTCAGAGTGGAGGCCGCCTGTGTGTGTGTGCTTTGCTCGGGTGAGTGTGTGACTGTCTGGGGGGTGGGAGGGGTGCTGTCGTCAGAGTGGAGGCCGCCTGTGTGTGTGTGCTTTGCTGGGGTAATGGTGTGACTGTCTGGGGGGTGGGAGGGGTGCTGTCCACAGAGTGTAGGCCGCCTTCGTGTGTGTGCTTTGCTGGGCTAAGTGTGTGACTGTCGGGGGGGGTGGGAGGGGTGCTGTCCACAGAGTGGAGGCCGCCTACGTGTGTGTGCTCTGCTGGGGTGAGTGTGTGACTGTCTGGGGGTGGGAGGGGTGCTGTCGTCAGAGTGGAGGCCGCCTGTGTGTGTGTGCTTTGCTGGGGTAATGGTGTGACTGTCGGGGGGGGTGCTGTCATCTCAGTGTAGGCCGCCTATGTGTGTGCTTTAATGGCCTAAGTGTGTGACTGTCTGGGGGTGGGAGGGGTGCTGTCGTCAGAGTGGAGGCCGCCTATGTGTGTGCTTTGCTGGGCTAAGTGTAGGCAGCCTATGTGTGTTTGTGTATTGCTGGGGGTAAGTGTAGGTAGCCTATGTGTGTGCTTTAATGGCCTAAGTGTGTGACTGTCTGGGGGTGGGAGGGGTGCTGAACTCAGAGTGGAGGCCGCCTGTGTGTGTGTGTGTGCTTTGCTGGGGTGAGTGTGTGACTGTCTGGGGGTGGGAGGGGTGCTGTCGTCAGAGTGGAGGCCGCCTATGTGTGTGCTTTGCTGGGCTAAGTGTAGGCAGCCTATGTGTGGGTCTGCTTTGCTGGGGGTCAGCGAAGGCCGCCTATGGGTGACCTTTGCTGGGCTAAGTGTAGGTCGCCTATGTGTGTGTGTGTCTGCATTGCTGGGCTAAGTGTGTGACTGTCGGGGGGTGTGGGAGGGTGCTGTCCACAGAGTGTAGGCCGCCTATGTGTGTGTGCGTTGCTGGGCTAAGTGTGTGACTGTCTGGGGGTGGGAGGGGTGCTGTCGTCAGAGTGGAGGCCGCCTGTGTGTGTGTGCTTTGCTGGGGTAATGGTGTGACTGTCGGGGGGGTGCTGAACTCAGAGTGTGGGCCGCCTGTGTGTGTGCTTTGCTGGGGTAATGGTGTGACTGTCTGGGGGGTGGGAGGGGTGCTGTCGTCAGAGTGGAGGCCGCCTGTGTGTGTGCGCTTCGCTGGGGTGAGTGTGTGACTCTCTGGGGGGGTGGGAGGGGTGCTGTCGTCAGAGAGGAGGCCGCCTATGTGTGTGCTTTGCTGGGCTAAGTGTAGGCAGCCTATGTGTGGGTCTGCTTTGCTGGGGGTCAGCGAAGGCCGCCTATGGTTGACCTTTGCTGGGGTAAGTGTAGGTCGCCCATGTGTGTGTGCATTGCTGGGTCTAAGTGTAGGCAGCCTATGTGTGTCTGTGTATTGCTGGGGGTAAGTCTAGGTAGCCTATGTGTGGGTCTGCTTTGCTGGGGGTCAGCGAAGGCCGCCTATGGGTGACCTTTGCTGGGCTAAGTGTAGGTCGCCTATGTGTGTGTGTGTCTGCATTGCTGGGCTAAGTGTGTGACTGTCGGGGGGTGTGGGAGGGTGCTGTCCACAGAGTGTAGGCCGCCTATGTGTGTGTGCTTTGCTGGGGTAGGGTTGTGACTGTCGGGGGGGGGGTGGTACAATGTCCCAATACATTGTATTTACAAGTGCCTTGCCACTCGCCACTCAAGGGACACTTTACAGATAGTATCAGTTCAAATCAGTTCAATAAACAACCTCAAAACACCAGCAACATACAATAAACAACATTAAAACATGAGTAAAGTGAATAAATAAAGTGAGCAAATGAATAAAGGAGGACTTAACAAAGTATGACAGCTGAACACTAGATGGTGCCAAAAATGGAATGATAAAAATACTGTTTTATTTATACATGTATAAATGAATAAATACAAATACTATTTCTATATGTACGTATGTTTTCTTTATCAATAAAACAATTAGAAAAATACGTACATATACATTCTATTTACAAGTGCCTTGCACGCCACTCAAGGGACACGTTACAGATACTATCAGTTCAATAAACAACCTCAAAACACCAGCAACATACAATAAACAACATTAAAACATGAGTAAAGTGAATAAATAAAGTGAGCAAATGAATAAAGGAGGACTTAACAAAGTATGACAGCTGAACACTAGATGGTGACACAAATGGAATGATAAAAATACTATTTTATCTATATACATGTATAAATGAATATACAAATGCTATTTCTATATGTACTTTTTTTTTTTTTAATCAATAAAACTATTTAAAAAATACGTGTGTGTGTGTGTGTGTGTGTGTGTGTGTGTGTGTGTGTGTGTGTGTGTGTGTGTGTGTATGTATATATATATATATATATATATATATATATATATGTATATATATATAAATACATATATATTACAGTATAAAAAAGAACAAAAGAAGAAAAAAAGCTAAAGAAAAGGCTGCATTTGCTAAGCGGACCACCATGGGTTCAATTTGCGAGCGGACCACCATGGGTTGCATTTGCGGGCGGCCCACCATGGGTTACAGACGGAAGGGCTTTTACACGCGGCCAAAACGGGTCGAAAAGGACCACCATGGGTCGGAAAAGGACCACCATGGGTAGCATTTGCGAGCGGACCACCATGGGTAGCATTTGCGAGCGGACCACCATGGGTGGCTTTTGCGAGCGGACCACCATGGGTTGCATTTGCGAAGCGGACCACCATGGGTCGGAAAAGGACCACCATGGGTCGGAAAAGGACCACCATGGGTAGGTCCACCATGGGTTGCCATCAAAGGACTTTTCCCCGCGGCCCTAGTTTTTTCTCCATTAATTCGCCATGTCCCCTTTAAGGGTACGCATTGGCCGGACATAGCTTGCAGCGTGTGTGGGTCCTCCATTGAGCGACGCTCGCTCTGCAGCGGTTCAAGCTGCCGACTCAGTCCGAGAGGGCTGCTCTACTCGGACACATTACTCTGAAGCCCCGGTGACGGTCTGGAAGTGCTGATTGAAATAAAAACAGCGGTCAGAGCTGCCGTGTGTGTCCGTGGGCGGGGCTCTCCTCGGACACATTAACTGTGAACCCCCGGTGACGCTGGGGGAGTGCGGAAGTGATTTAAACAGCGGTCAGAGCTGCCGTGTGTGTCCGTGGGGGGGCTGCTGTCCTCGGACACATTACTATGAAGGCCCGGTGATGGCCTGGATGTGTTGGATGTATTTGAAACAGCGGTAATAGCCAGAGTGCGTGGCCGACATGGCTGCTGTATTCGGCCACATTACTATGAAGGCCCGCTGATGGCCTGGATGAATAGAAAACAGCGGTAATAGCCAGAGTGCGTGGCCGACATGGCTGCTGTATTCGGACACATTACTATGAAGGCCCGCTGATGGCCTGGATGAATAGAAAACAGCGGTAATAGCCAGAGTGCGTGGCCGACATGGCTGCTGTATTCGGACACATTACTATGAAGGCCCGCTGATGGCCTGGATGAATAGAAAACAGCGGTAATAGCCAGAGTGCGTGGCCGACATGGCTTCTCTATTCGGCCACATTACTATGAAGCCCCGGTGATGGCCTGGATGAATAGAAAACAGCGGTAATAGCCAGAGTGCGTGGCCGACATGGCTGCTGTATTCGGACACATTACTATGAAGGCCCGCTGATGGCCTGGATGTGTTGGATGTATTTGAAACAGCGGTAATAGACAGAGTGCGTGGCCGACATGGCTGCTGTATTCGGACACATTACTATGAAGGCCCGCTGATGGCCTGGATGTGTTGGATGTATTTGAAACAGCGGTAATAGACAGAGGGCGTGGCCGACATGGCTTCTCTATTCGGCCACATTACTATGAAGCCCCGGTGATGGCCTGGATGAATAGAAAACAGCGGTAATAGCCAGAGGGCGTGGCCGACATGGCTTCTCTATTCGGCCACATTACTATGAAGCCCCGGTGATGGCCTGGATGAATAGAAAACAGCGGTAATAGCCAGAGTGCGTGGCCGACATGGCTGCTGTATTCGGACACATTACTATGAAGGCCCGCTGATGGCCTGGATGTGTTGGATGTATTTGAAACAGCGGTAATAGCCAGAGTGCGTGGCCGACATGGCTGCTGTATTCGGACACATTACTATGAAGGCCCGCTGATGGCCTGGATGAATAGAAAACAGCGGTAATAGCCAGAGGGCGTGGCCGACATGGCTGCTGTATTCGGACACATTACTATGAAGGCCCGCTGATGGCCTGGATGTGTTGGATGTATTTGAAACAGCGGTAATAGCCAGAGTGCGTGGCCGACATGGCTGCTGTATTCGGACACATTACTATGAAGGCCCGCTGATGGCCTGGATGAATAGAAAACAGCGGTAATAGCCAGAGGGCGTGGCCGACATGGCTGCTGTATTCGGACACATTACTATGAAGGCCCGCTGATGGCCTGGATGTGTTGGATGTATTTGAAACAGCGGTAATAGCCAGAGTGCGTGGCCGACATGGCTGCTGTATTCGGACACATTACTATGAAGGCCCGCTGATGGCCTGGATGAATAGAAAACAGCGGTAATAGCCAGAGGGCGTGGCCGACATGGCTGCTGTATTCGGACACATTACTATGAAGGCCCGCTGATGGCCTGGATGAATAGAAAACAGCGGTAATAGCCAGAGTGCGTGGCCGACATGGCTGCTGTATTCGGACACATTACTATGAAGGCCCGCTGATGGCCTGGATGTGTTGGATGTATTTGAAACAGCGGTAATAGACAGAGTGCGTGGCCGACATGGCTGCTGTATTCGGACACATTACTATGAAGGCCCGCTGATGGCCTGGATGTGTTGGATGTATTTGAAACAGCGGTAATAGACAGAGTGCGTGGCCGACATGGCTGCTGTATTCGGACACATTACTATGAAGGCCCGCTGATGGCCTGGATGTGTTGGATGTATTTGAAACAGCGGTAATAGACAGAGTGCGTGGCCGACATGGCTGCTGTATTCGGACACATTACTATGAAGGCCCGGTGATGGCCTGGATGTGTTGGATGTATTTGAAACAGCGGTAATAGACAGAGTGCGTGGCCGACATGGCTGCTGTATTCGGACACATTACTATGAAGGCCCGGTGATGGCCTGGATGTGTTGGATGTATTTGAAACAGCGGTAATAGCCAGAGTGCGTGGCCGACATGGCTGCTGTATTCGGACACATTACTATGAAGGCCCGCTGATGGCCTGGATGTGTTGGATGTATTTGAAACAGCGGTAATAGACAGAGTGCGTGGCCGACATGGCTGCTGTATTCGGACACATTACTATGAAGGCCCGCTGATGGCCTGGATGTGTTGGATGTATTTGAAACAGCGGTAATAGCCAGAGTGCGTGGCCGACATGGCTGCTGTATTCGGACACATTACTATGAAGGCCCGCTGATGGCCTGGATGTGTTGGATGTATTTGAAACAGCGGTAATAGCCAGAGTGCGTGGCCGACATGGCTGCTCTATTCGGACACATTACTATGAAGGCCCGGTGATGGCCTGGATGTGTTGGATGTATTTGAAACAGCGGTAATAGCCAGAGTGCGTGGCCGACATGGCTGCTCTATTCGGACACATTACTATGAAGGCCCGGTGATGGCCTGGATGTGTTGGATGTATTTGAAACAGCGGTAATAGCCAGAGTGCGTGGCCGACATGGCTGCTGTATTCGGACACATTACTATGAAGGCCCGGTGATGGCCTGGATGTATTTAAAACAGCGGTAATAGCCAGAGTGTGTGGCCGACAGGGCTGCCCTTCTCGGGCTACTGTAGTGCAAAGGCCCGGTGTGTGTGGAAGTGTGGATGATAATTGTGGATGATAATAAAACAGCGGTAATAGCCAGAGTGTGTGGCCGACATGGCTGCCCTTGTCGGGCTACTGTAGTGCAAAGGCCCGGTGTGTTTGTGGAAGAACCAAAACATTGGATTTTTTCTGAGTCCCAAAAAGACCACCATGGGTCGGACCACCATGGGTCGGAAAAGGACCACCATGGGTCGGAAACGGTCCACCATGGGTCGGAAATGGACCACCATGGGTCGGAAACGGTCCACCATGGGCACGGGCCCTCCATGGGACGCGGACCTGCAGGTTTTAAGCTACAGGCCCAAGTTACGTG
>JAOPHQ010004468.1:0-20021 GCA_030340625.1 Merluccius polli
GAGAGAGAGAGAGAGAGAGAGAGAGAGAGAGAGAGAGAGAGAGAGAGAGGGGGGGGGGGGGGGGGAGATGAGAGACGTGTCTGTCGGCTGGCACGGTGTGTGTGTGTGTGTGTGTGTGTGCGTGCGTGCGTGTGTGTGTGTGAGGAGAGAGAGAGCTGATGATGATGATGATGATGAGAGATGCCATTACCTCCAGAGTGCGTATTTCTTGCTGCGTGAGGTCGTTGGACGCGGCGCACTTGGTTCGCAGCCCCCGCAAACTGGAGATGGAGATCTCGATCATGTTCTGGATGAGCTCGCACTGCTGGAGCGCTGCGCCACCTCCTCCTCCTCCACCACCTCGGTCTCTGTCTCTGTCCGACGGCTCGTCGCTCTCGACCATCTTCCCACCTCGATCCGTCACACTATCCATTCCTCAGCATCGGTTCTGCACACTTTTTCTGCTGCTGCTGCTCCAAAAACGCACACTATACATATACAGCGCCGCCCAATTATCAATTAAAGGAGGGCTCGCGGATGGCGCGAGCGAGTCCGAAGCTGTAGGTGGTGGTGGTGGGTGGGTAGGGGAGGGGGGGCGGCGGGGGGGGGGGGGGGGCGAGGTGGGGGGTGGGGGGGGGAAACACGCCGATATATCGTCGATAATCGATACGGACGAAATAAGATGCTATGTTGTCCAGAGTGTAAGCCAGTCCGTCGGGTTTGCGAGCGTCCGCTTCCGACTGGGGACTCGTCTCTCTGTGTGTGTCTCTCTCTCTCCCCCTTTCTCTCTCCCCCTCGCTCTCTCTCTCTGTGATCGGCTGCTACTGTCTGCTCTGTCAGCTGTTGGGATCCGGAACGCCACCGCAGTGCGCAGTGCATGATGGGAAATGGAGTCGATTTCGCTGCAACTACCACGGTTCCATCTATCTGTCTGTCCTTCCGTCCGTCCATCCGTCTGTCTGTCTGTCCATCCATCCATCTATCTGTCTGTCCATCCATCCATCCGTCTGTCTGTCCATCCATCCATCTATCTGTCTGTCCATCCATCCATCCGTCTGTCTGTCTATCCATCCATCCATCCGTCTATCTGTCTATCCATCCATCCGTCTGTCTGTCCATCCATCCATCTATCTGTCTATCCATCCATCCATCCGTCTATCTGTCTATCCATCCATCCGTCTGTCTATCCATCCATCCGTCCGTCCGTCCGTCCGTCCGTCTGTCTGTCTGTCTGTCTGTCTGTCTATCCATCCGTCCGTCCGTCCGTCCGTCTATCTATCTATCTATCTATCTATCTATCTATCTATCTATCTATCTATCTGTCTGTCCATCTATCCATCTATCTGTCTGTCTGTCCATCTATCTATCTATCTATCTATCTGTCCATCTGTCTGTCCATCTATCTGTCTGTCTCTCTGTCTGTCTGTCTCTCTGCCTGTCCATCTATCTATCCATCTGTCTGTCTGTCTGTTTGTGTCTGTCTATCTATCTATACCCTATAGTCTACCTATCATGAAAGCAACATATACATTACAATGAATTAACTTCAGGGGGTTTCAACCAGATTGTAGGGTTGGGGGGGGGGGGGTCAACAGGCCCATGGGTGGTAGGCCTTTGTAATCAGGGTGTATCTTGGGAGTTGTAGGCCTATAAAGGACCCGTCAATCGTTTACCAATGTCCTAAACATAGCCTAGATTATTGCCGCAATCAGGGCGTGTGTTATAACCCTTCCCTTTAAAACATCCTGAATTCAGTGTGAGTCACTCATGTAAATTCCACACAGTCAGCTCTTTCTTGCAACGCAACCATACAGTCCTATTCAATTAAATTCACTTCAACGCATAGGGCTTTATTGACATGAGAAACGTAGGCTTACATTTACATGATCAAACTGCACAAAAAGTAAAAATATGATAAATTACTGTAAAAAAAAAAAAGATGTTCAATTGTCAAACATGCAATCCAATAGCAACCGAAAACAGAGTGAAACTGTACTGCAGGCCTATGCCTGCCCCCCCGTCTGAAACAATACTTCATCTCAAATGATATCTAAAAGCGCTGTAACCATATGTTCCTCCGTGACAACACATGAGAATTGCAATTAATTAAGTTCGGGGCAAAAACAAATAAAAATAGGCAGTGTGCGCCTCCACTGCACAGTGTCTACAATGTGTTGAGAATTAAATGAAAAGCTGCGTTTTCTTATTGTGGTTCCCATGTCAGATAACACATCATATATATATATAGAGAGCGAGAGAGAGAGAGAGAGAGAGAGAGACTTAGGGCTTAATCACCTTCAGCACCTTACCTCCTCCTCCTCCCTCTGCTGACAACCCCACCACCGGCTGCAAATCTCTCCAAGAGGTCATTTCACAATTTAAAAACACTGAAGGGTTTTTAATCACACCCTGAATAGTGTAACATGTGGCAGTGCCCCACCCCAAGTCAACAGTTGGGCCTGGCGGTAGGGGAGGGTCGGGTCGGTCCAGGGGCTGAGTAGCCATGTGGACCGCTTACTTCCCCCATCTGCGGGTTAAGGCTGAGCGAGGATCCCAACCTGCAGCGTTATCCCGGTCAAACCTGCAACGCAACGCAGGGTCCTCTCGGTTCCTAGGAGCTGTGTTCACACAGTCCGCGCGGTGACAACAACAAGACCACGACAAGAACAACAAGGACAATAAATATGGAGGTTTTGGCAAAGAAATAACCGAAACATGTCACGGAAACTAATGTCTCCCCCCTCTAAAGGAAGTCCCGCCCTCTCGCCGCTCCAGGCCACCTGGGACCGAGGTGGAGGCCGCTGCTCCCAGACAGCGCCAGATTAACGTCAAGAATGTGTGTGTGTGTGTGTGTGTGTGGCTTGAGAGGTCTATATATAGAGACTTAATACCTTTTTGTAGTAGGTTTTTGACCTTGTTGCACCTCAGCATGTAGGCTAGTAGGCCTGTCTACTTCCCTTGGAGATCCTGGTAGGCCTACTTCGTACTTAACCTTTTTAACCTCACCCCCCCCCCCCCCCCCCCCCCTTCTTACATGTGGTAGGCCTGGGTCTATTTTACACGTTGAGGTCATTTGATTGCATGTAGGCCTATGTTTTAGAGCAGGCCCCAGAGCGATGGAAATACATGTTTCCATGTGTTAATAGGCGTAACATCAAACTCCGGAAGAAAACAAGTTCAGGCCTATTTTGCCTCATTCATTTGATAAATGATCAGATGTTGGACTGTAGCCGGGCTAGATAAAAGTAGGCAAGGTACTTGATTATTTCAATAGTTGGTTTAGTCTGATCTAGTCTGAGGTCGGCCTTGTCACCCCTCTCTGCCAACACATCCAAACATCTTCCCACATGCCCTGCTGTGTCTTGTCTGAACAGCGCACACACACACACTACCTGCAAAAATACATTTCTACTGGAGGCGTCACAAATAGCCGTTACCATGCGTAGACGGCGCCATCTATTGGACAGTGTGGTGAACTGCTACTGGTATGACATGGATTTCACCGACACCATAGCAGACTATAACATATGGCAATGTTTGATTATCCATTATATAGTCAAAGACGATGAAAACATGTTTATAAAATGTGATTCCTGCCTTTGTGTTTGAAGGGTGCTTTATAAATAACCGTGGCTTGACGGTATGCAGATGATCCTACATGTAGGGCTTTTCAGGCATTGCATATTGAGGTCATTATTTTAACACAAGCAGACAAGATGTTGTTCATTGCAAAAGTCAAGATTGACTCCATCCACATTTTAAAACAAACGTTTCTTTTATTTAGACAACCCAAATAAAAGGCACAAAACATTGCGCATGTTTATGTAATAATTTGACAAACTTACATTTAAAAAAAAAATGTAGGAATGTTTGACCTTTCTGCTAATCAGAAAACCTAGCCTTTCGTATATACAAAAATTACCATTGTTAATGTTCTAATACAAAAGATTTATAAAAAAGGTTATTTCTTCTTTCACATCTATGGTAACTATCATATCCTTGGAACTAAAATAGTTTTGTACAAAGATATACATTCAACTGCCTTCACAAGCGTCCGAGAGTTTTCCGATTTATCGTCATTAAAAATAAACAAATGTTCAAATTTCACAAGTTTTTTTTTTAAGTTCATCACATTATATCAAATTTGGCAAAAACAGGCTATCATAGTGTTTCTACATAAATGCTAAAAAAAAAAGAAAAAGTTACACTTAAGTATTTGTTTGAAACAGAATTTGGGCAAAACGACAAACATGCATATTGCATTATTTCAGTACACAATGATTCACCTCGAAGAGCTGCAACACTGCCAGTATTCACGTAAGAAATTAAAACCATGTTTAAAACCGTTCTGGGGGAGAGGCATGCATGAATTCATGTCTCGTTTCTACCGTCTCAATGAGTTAAAAAAAAAAAAAGTTTCAGCATTTCATAAATAACGATGCCACGACATGGCCGATTAAAAAGCCTAAAACAACACTTTGCACGACGCGTACCCATTCCCAGCCCGACCCCACGTTAGTCTGGGCTCACGGCGACCAGCTTGTAAGGGGACCGCGTGGCACAAACACTGGTGAGTGCAGCGGAGGGACGCGTGAGTTTACCCCATAGTGTTTTTCTTCAGACACAGGAAAGCAGGACTACAGGGCAGAATGGTTTTCAATGGTAAATACGATGAAGGGTTACGCACCGCTAGTGTACAACGTGCCTTTTTGGAGATGGACGGCTTGGTTTTGAAAAATAACAAAATGAAATAAAATTAAAAAACAAATTCCTATTCCATGAATGAACTGTACCAAATGATTCTAACGATAATACCAAAATGTTACATATGAGAATTATAAAATACAGGATACAAATTAAATATTCCAGGGAGGAAAGAAAATACATGGTGGTTAATAAAAATAAACGCAATGGGCTGAATTTCCTGAGTAGAGGGTCCATACAGAAAAAAAAAAGAAAAAAAAAAAGTTTTCACATATGAAACAAAAAGAAAAAAAACTTGATACCCCCACCCCGACCCACCCCCCCCCCCCCCAAAAAAAACAAAAATGATAACAAAAATAATCTACTCCTCTACACCTTCCGCAAAAGACATGGATATTGAATGTCACCTTCCTCCAAAGAAATCAACAGTCACCATAACTATGGCGACCACAACAGTCCTAATAATAAATGCTAGGTTTACTCTACGGCCTAGTGCATGTAATGCCATGCCACGCCACTAGAGGGCCCTGTAGAGAACGCTGGCTAGCCAGCCTACCAGGTGAGACTTACTACCAGTCTCCAATTTGATCTTCAATAATACTGCTCTTCAGCTACAATGAGATATGTTTTCAGTGCAAGACTCGTTTCATTCTCGCGTTCAGGTCAATATGAACCCAACTGATCACACTAATAATAATAATAATAATTAATAATAATAATAATAATGATAAAAAACTACACTTTCTTCCCCCATCCTAACTACACGTATTTAAGCCAAGAGGACAGTGATAAGATATTCATTTAAATGCACAAAAGAAAAAAAAATGCACAAAATAAGAAATGCTGATGAGTTAAGCACATTGAAATAGTACCCCTAACGTACCCCTCTATCAGGGACAAGAGTTACTCAGAAAATATATTCTTCCACGCGAGGTGAAAGCTTCCGTCCCTTTTACTAGAGTTGTCTCCTACAATATTAAATAGTGATTAGCAGGCTACCGCTGAAAGAAAAAACATCTAAAAAAAAAAACCCTTGAGGGATTTGCCAGAGAACTCGACTAAAAACCTCAGCAACCTTCGCTTATTGCTCAAGTCCATTTTTTTAAAAATTCTCTTTACCCATCCAAGAAAGTAACTTCTTTAGTTTCGTGTTTTGTCCTAGAAAGTCTCCCCAGGGATACCTGCACCTGAGGACGGTCTCCTCGCCTCGCTCTAGAGCCGTCCTTCTGCGTGTAAACCAGATTGATAACCTGACGATGAGTCGACTGTTGTGTTTATGATGCCAGTGATGTCCCCCACACCCCACACCCCCCCTCCCCTCTGAGGGGGGGCTACACCTGAACTTCACCCCCTGGACCACCTCCCTTCCTCCCAACACCCCCCACCCGCCCCCACCTCGCCGGGCCATGATGACGGCGGACGAGAAGGACTGGGGGTGAACAATACTCGACAAAAATAAAAATAAAAAAAGAAACTCAACAAGTTTCCTTTCTCCGCCCCGCCCCCCATCTCCTCTCCCCCACTCCCCCCGCCCCCCTTTTTGAACTCCCAATTTCACTTTCGGTTTCACTTTACCAGGGAGGGGAGGAGGGGAGGACCTGGGAGAGGAAAGGCATGCTCTCCATGGACCTCATGGCGATGTTGAGCGGCCCGGCGATGTTCATGGGCATGGGGGTGGTGATGGCCACCGGGTGGGCGATGTTCATGGAGCCCGAGGAGGGGATGTTGACCGAGGCGATGTTGACCGGCCCGGTGACCATGGTGACCGGGTGGTGCAGGCTCACCGTGTTGGTGCTAATGTTCATTTGCGCCGCGATGGTGACGGGGTTGTTGCCGCCGCCGCGGTTCATCGCCGAGGTGATGGCCGCGGAGACGGACACGGGCGTGGCTGGGGCAGAAGGGGCATGAGGGGGGTTATTGTGGGTCTGGAGGGAAACGTTTAGCCGCTAAAAACGGGGCGGGAAGGAGTTACGAAGCAGAAGCCCCCCCCCCCCCCCCCCCCCCCCCACGCCGAGGATGCACAGCCAAAGATCATTTAAACACAAGAGCAGTTCAACGTTCGGTCGGCTTTTGTTTTGAGTGTAGATATCTATTCCCTTGTGTGTGTATGTATGTATGCATGTACACACACACACACACACACACACACACACACACAATATACAAAGAAAACAATGTCACTCACTACCTTATTAATAATATCTTGTCAGACAAATTATACACATTGGAAATCGATATACAAAATACTGTTTTAAAGAACGAGCAAAACTGACAAAGGGAAAAATGTAAATGTTTCGAGAACGACATCTGCTAATTGTTCTAATAATGTATACAAGGTCTTTAAAACAAACAATTGTAGTAAACACCAAAACATCATTTGACCGATAGCATTTAGAGAACAATCGTATACAAATCAAACTTGGAGTAGCTGCAGAAGAAGCGCCAATGCTGTGCCACGTCATTTCTAAACCCTTTGGTTCCCTCACCACAACACGGTGCTGGCAGGACAGGGGGCGCTGGCCGTACCTTTGTTGCAGGAGTTGAAGTTGGTCTGACCGTGGGTCTTGAGGTGGGAGGTGATGTAGGCGGCGCTCAACATCTTCCCACAGATACTGCAGGTAACCTTCCCCTCGTGCCGGATCATGTGGGAGCGCAGTCTGTCTTTGGTAGCGAAGGCGGAGGTACAGGCCTAAGGGGGGGACATGGTTTATAACAGTGGTTCTCAACTGGTCTAAACTGGTTTATAACAGTGATTCTCAAGTGGTCTAGCCTCAGGACCCACATGTGTCGATAGTCATTAAGTGACAGCCCAGACCAATATTGCAGTAATTAATTCATGGCCTTCTTTCTAAAGATTAAGGTTTGACATATGCTCCGCGACCCACTCAAAATGGCCTTGCGACTGTCTAATAGGTCCCATGGTTGAGAACCACTGGTTAAGAGGGACAGTCCTACAGGTAAATATGGATGTGTACCTGGATTAGAGGGACAGTCCTACCAGTAGATATGGATGTGTACCTGGATTAGAGGGACAGTCCTACCAGTAGATATGGATGTGTACCTGGATTAGAGGGACAGTCCTACAAGTAGATATGGATGTGTACCTGGTTTAGAGGGACAGTCCTACAAGTAGATATGGATGTGTACCTGGATTAGAAGGACAGTCCTACAAGTAGATATGGATGTGTACCTGGTTTAGAGGGACAGTCCTACAGGTAGATATGGATGTGTACCTGGATTAGAGGGACAGTCCTACAAGTAGATATAGCTGTGTACCTGGTTTAGAGGGACAGTCCTACAGGTAGATATAGCTGTGTACCTGGTTTAGAGGGACAGTCCTACAGGTAGATATGGATGTGTACCTGGTTTAGAGGGACAGTCCTACAAGTAGATATGGATGTGTACCTGGATTAGAGGGACAGTCCTACAAGTAGATATGGATGTGTACCTGGATTAGAGGGACAGTCCTACAAGTAGATATGGATGTGTACCTGGTTTAGAGGGAAAGTCCTACAAGTAGATATGGATGTGTACCTGGTTTAGAGGGACAGTCCTACAGGTAGATATGGATGTG
The DNA here is from genome assembly GCA_030340625.1 of Merluccius polli. Taxonomy (NCBI): domain Eukaryota; kingdom Metazoa; phylum Chordata; class Actinopteri; order Gadiformes; family Merlucciidae; genus Merluccius; species Merluccius polli. The sequence continues at coordinate 8,258 of JAOPHQ010004468.1, forward strand.
TACCTGGATTAGAGGGACAGTCCTACAGGTAGATATGAATGTGTACCTGGTTTAGAGGGACAGTCCTACAGGTAGATATGGATGTGTACCTGGATTAGAGGGACAGTCCTACAGGTAGATATGAATGTATACCTGGTTTAGAGGGACAGTCCTACAGGTAGATATTGATGTGTACCTGGATTAGAGGGACAGTCCTACAAGTAGATATGGATGTGTACCTGGATTAGAGGGACAGTCCTACAAGTAGATATGATGTGTACCTGGTTTAGAGGGACAGTCCTACAGGTAGACATGGATGTGTACCTGGTTTTAAAGGGACAGTCCTACAGGTAGATATGAATGTATACCTGGTTTAGAGGGACAGTCCTACAGGTAGATATTGATGTGTACCTGGATTAGAGGGACAGTCCTACAAGTAGATATGGATGTGTACCTGGATTAGAGGGACAGTCCTACAAGTAGATATGGATGTGTACCTGGTTTAGAGGGACAGTCCTACAGGTAGACATGGATGTGTACCTGGTTTTAAAGGGACAGTCCTACAGGTAGATATGGATCTGTACCTGGATTAGAGGAACAGTCCTACAGGTAGATATGGATCTGTACCTGGATTAGAGAAACAGTCCTAGAGGTTGATATGGATGTGTACCTGGATTAGAGGGACAGTCCTAGAGGTTGATATGGATGTGTACCTGGATTAGAGGGACAGTCCTACAGGTAGATATGGATGTGTACCCTGGGTGGTGGGAGATTAAGATTTGTTATATCACCAATACGAAAATCACTACGTCAAATATGAAAATGTGTTGAAAGTTACATTTGTTGATTGTTGCTGATCAATGAGGAACAGGAATTAATGGACTAATTACTTAGTTTCTTCCATTTTACTTCCTTAGTTCAGAGGAAAATATAAGTGGTTTGGAGTAGATTGAAGGGGTACTTGAGCTTACTGATTGTGGGTTGTGGGGGGATCCCCAATGTCTACAGTTCACCTGCAGGCATCCTTGAGAGAGACACCCCCAAACCCTTACCTGCCCCTTAATTTCTTGCAAGTCACTTTTGGATATAAATGTCTGCTAAATTAATGAATAGTAAAGTAGTGTTGTGGCAAGAGTGTTGCTACTCCCAGTCAAAAAGGTACAGGGTTTGATCCTCGACCCCCCACATATCCGCAGCCTACCTGTAGGCATCATAAAAATGTCTGCCAAGTGACTAAACAGTTAATATCGCTAGGTGGCTCACCGTAACTTGGCATTTGAAAGGTCTTTCTGAAGAATGGACGTGCTTCACATGGCAGCTGAGGTGGTCTGGCCTGGGGAGGAGGAATAAACATCGCAACATTTAGTTCCTAAAGTCATAGTGAAACAAGATCTTTGTTGATTTCCTCCATGTGCGTGTACTGCTGTCCAAACACTGTAGATAGAGGAAAAGAACACTCAGAGCTACTCCACCCACACACACATTTGCATTTAGAAACTTGGCTCAAAGGTATAAGATAAGATATGTACTTGTGGGTGTCACAGCATTAATACAGGATAATAATAATTTTCAAAACTGCAGTAAACTGCAGCAATTCCACATCACTAGTGATCACTGGTCTATTTCCACATTACGAGTAACTGAAAAGGAGAGTTTAGGCAACCAGTTAAATATGTTGAGCTTCAATGGCAAAGATTGTGAAAAGTAAAGAGAAAGTAAGAGAAACGAGAAATCCTCGACATTGGAGACGGATGTTTCATTCTTCTTGGTCAACTGTGCGTGAAGAGGACTTGACCTAGTTCTGCTCAGAAGAGCCAAAACATTGTCATGTTTTCAAAACTATGCAGCGATAAAAGGATCATCAAGGAGAGAACTGTTGTTTCCGAATGCCATCTACATTACATCAAGGAATGAACATTGAACAACAGGCAAAAGTCCCCACTTATCATTCACTGAAAATGATCTTCAAGATTTCCAAGATTTCTTTTTAGTTTCCAGTTATAAATATGAAAATATAAGTTACGGGTCCAACTTTTTAATTTGTTTATGTTTCATTTTTACTGAAGGGACACATTTTTTACAGAATATTTTGACATCCAGTTTTGCTTCACGTACCAGGAGTCTGGCTTTATAAAATCTAGGTTTGCATTATACACCATGAGGCATTGCGCTGTATACAGTGTGAGCCTGACGTTATATAGAGATCATGTACCAGTCTTGCTTTATATATGATAAGGTATGAATGATATACCACAAGCAGGGTCAAAAATTAACTTTCACCTGCCTGAGTGGAAAACCTACCAGTCCAGCCGAGCAATTGTTTTTATGTGCAACCCTGAATTTCTTTTCATCTGCCAATGGTCAAATCGATCCGCCATTGGCTGGTGGCAGGTGTTAACTTTGGACCCTGACCACAAGTCTTGCTTTATACATCGTGAGCTGGTGTTGCATTATAACCCTTACAGTCCACAGCCTTCTTCCACTTGTGCCCTTTCACGGCGACACACTCACAGATCCTGCTTGGCCCGCGGCCTGCTCGCATTTCTCTCGGACCGAGCCAACGTCTGGCACCCACGCATGTAGCTTCCCCGCCGCAACGATGGGGCTCGGAAAGACGCCAAAGCTGGCAGAACCAGAACGTTCTGTGGAGGACGGTCGTGGGTCCTTTCTGACAATATCAAAACGTCAGTATATTCAGTAAACCCAGTATAGTGTGGCGTGTTATTATATTGACTAACTGAAGAGCACTGAACTGTTCCAGGTCTAAAAGGGTTGAGGCAGCGACTCAGCGATGTGTCATCTGCCACCACTTCCCAGTAGGCCAGTGAATGCCCCACCCACGTCACTGACAAACAAAAGGACCCGGTAATGGCAACACTGCCAACGTGCCAACTAGTTTCGCATTCACATTACAGGAAATACAAATAAAAAACATGCGACTCGAGCGCCGGTTGGTGATTTACGACACAAAGCCACCCGCTAATACCAACACCCGAGCCCACGCATAATAAATAAATGTTCACGAAACTATTGCGGATGATGAATCATGGTGCACTGAGCAGTGGTGTGTGGCAGGACGGCGATGGAGTTGACATTATGAGTAATAAATGCAGAGATGAGCCACAACACGAACAGCTGCCAAGGAACAGGGCTTCATTACTGCTGAGGTCACAGTGCTAGAGATGCATTACTCTAAGCATTTATAGCATGTAGCATCCAGCAACGCTGGCTCACCACTCTGTGTGTTTTGGTGTGTTCATGTGGCAGTTTGACGTGGCTGGGACTTAGGAGGGGTCAGGAGGACTGGACAGGGATAGGTTCTGCATTAGTTTCTTAGAGCCCATAAACCGCCATACTATAAGCTATTAAATAAGATTGGATGAACTTCTGCGATCAAACAAAACATTTATCCAATTGTTGAATGTCACGTGTCTGTATATTATGTATGTTATGTTTCGTGGACATTTATTTATTATGTTGTGTACTACCGGCGTAGGTTGGTTTTCTATTCAAAGCCATCCAGGTTATGTTTACTTGATACTTAGTAAACTTTCAAGCAGGATTTGCTAATTCCTTAACTTTTTATGGACCACCATTATAAATCAACACTGAATGCAATGTAATTTTACTGAATGGTGCTGCAAAAGCTATTTTGATGGGGGAACATGTTCGGTTCAAACGGTTTGTTCTCCTCAATCTAAAATAAAAAGGTGGATAAAATAAAGGAAGAGGAAGACAAGCGAAAAGGAGAAAGTGTGTACTTAAAAATGTTGAGTACACACTTTCTCCTTTTCGCTTGTCTTCCTCTATTTTAAGTTAAAATATCCTCCAATATCAAGTCTTACCTGGAGAAGCCTTTCCCACACACGGAGCAGACGTAGGGCTTGTGCACACCGCCATCGTGGGAGCGGGCGTGGTACGTCATGCGGTCCTTCCTCTTGAAGCGCTGGTGGCAGATGGGGCACTCGAAGGGCTTCTCGTCCGAGTGGGACAGCTTGTGGCGGTTGAGGTGGTACACATCGCGGAAGGCCTTGCCGCACATCTCGCAGCCGTGGTTCTTCTTCACGGGTTTGGAGGGCTTCTTGACTGCCACGTTGCCGTGCTGCATGTTGCCCATGGAGGAGGGGGTCATGATGCTGGAGCCCGAGGACACGGTGGAGGTGGTGGCGGTGGTGAGCAGCCCGGCCATGGTGGAGATGTAGGAGGGGTTGCCCGTGTTTTCCCGGATCATTCCGCCCATGGAGGACACCATGGGGACCATGGTGGGCGCCGTCTGCGCCGTCTTCTTGGGCCGCGACACCATCTTGATGCCCGTGTGGCACGACTCGTGGCGCCGCAGGTGGTAGCTGTCGCGGAAGGCCTTGTTGCAGTAACCGCAGATGAAGGGCGTCTTGCTCTTGTGTTCCTTCTTCACCACCGGCATGGGCCCGTGGCGCCCCCCACCGCCGCTGGCCACGTTGTCCTTGAGGAGCTCGGCGGCGCTGACCGGGGGCTTCTGGTCCATCTGGATGGGCAGGATGGGCTTCTGGTCGATGGGCTCGGCGCCCGCGTTGAGCAGTGGCAGCAGGCTGTTCTGGGCCACCTGGTGCTGGTGGTGCAAGGCTTCATTGGCCTGCTACAGATACACAGAGAGAGACGGGTTACAGTAAACAGATTGGTAAAGCAGCACATGTTTATTTCAAGGCCACTAGATGTCAGAACGGCAGTGGCACTGCTATGTTATAAATTAATATCATTAAAATGTTGCTTTTCTTCAGCAATCTCCATTACGTGTCCTATACAGTCCACAATTGTGACAGCTGGGAACCTGTGTTCAGAGCCCCTATACCCCTGTATACACCATAAACTTTCAGATATCGTTCCAGGCTAAATATGAAACCCCATTTTAAAATCATCTCACTTAAGGGACGTTACTGTACACCACACACCATCGGCGCATTCCTCGAGGGCATTAAGTAAGTGAGACGCCTTGCATAATAAAGAACAGCAGCCCACATGGCGTTCCCGTGAGTGTTTCCTGGAGAGCTTCCTTATGTGACAAAGCCCATGAAATCAACTGGGTCCGCAGACGGCGACAGCAGCTGAAACACCGCGGGTCTGTGGTTAAAGAGCCAGACGTGCCGCGTGCCAGCGGCGCAGAAGGGCCCGAATCCGCTGGATGAAAAATGATCCCGTCGTGACGGCGCTGATTCATCATGTGATTGTGGCGCAGGCGTGCCAAATTAGACGCAGGCTTGGGTTGTGTTTTAACCCGACGGTAAAGGTTTTGAAAATGGACCGCGGGCACAAATGAAACCCAATGCCACGGTGCGTTCCTGAGGGCTGCGACAGCTTGGTAACACCGACGTCACTGTAATGTGGCCAACGTGACCCCTTAGGATATAATCTACATCATTATACGGTAAATAATGTATGGTTTCAATGATGTCTCATGTCTGCCTCACCTGTCGATAATGTGTACATTTATTTTTGAATCTACATTCCTACTAGTCTTACCATGTACTGTATATTAGACACATTCTCTGTACATATTTTTTTTTATTACATTTTTTTCATTTCCTTTTCATTGTGCTACCGTCCTGTGCGTTCTGCTGTGACGCCCGTCTAGGGTGAATAAAGTAGCCTACATCTTGGCATCAACCAAGAGAAAAACGTCCATCTTATGTACAAAATCATCGCGACGCTGGATTATACAACGTTCAACCGGGAGAGAGAGAGAGAGAGAAAAATGGAGCTGGCTGCTGCAGCTAAAAGATGGCTCCAGGTTTTTTCTCTGAGCACAGCGACGGGAGAGGGCCCCCCATGGAGGGCCAGTTAATGGCGTCGCGAACAGTGGAGCTGTGGCTCCCCTCGCATCCATTGACATTAACAAATAAGCTCCCCCCCCGCAGGGCTGCAAATGTGGCGTCTTCCGTGAGGAGCATGGAAAGGATATCGATCACTTCGTATGCTCGCTGAGGTTTCCCTCAACGGTCACTCTGGCAGAGTTGGGCTGATGGCTTGTAACTGTGATTTAGATAATGAGGGGGAGGAGAAAAGGTGCAACCAAGTGAATCACTACTTCAGTTGAAACTTGAAGCAGTCTTTTGTCTTCATCGGGACGTTGTATGAACACAGTGTGAAAACAAAAGAAATGTTGTCGATTCATATTTTCCCCCCACGCCCCCAGAACACATAAATAAGACATTAAAATAGTGTTGTGAAACAGACAAATTCAAGACTTGTCTTCTCCTCGGCGCAGCACGAAGGGCCAAAGTGAAACGGCTGACCTTTCCTTTTGAAGTTCACTCAACCGTCACAGAGGGCCAACAGAGAGGGGTGTTAAAGAAGTGGGCAGGGGGAGAGAGAGAGAGGGAGAGAGGGAGAGAAAGAGGGAGAGAGAGGGGGAGAGAGAGAAAAGGAAAAAAATGAATCGCACAATGTCCTCCTTATGTCATCTACCCCATTGTTGAGGACACAAATCCGAGCAGTGATGCACTCGGGGTTCGGCGGGGGTTCTTTGTGTACACATCTTTGCTGATTTGCCTCCGCTATTCATGGGACAGGACATTGTTTATCCACACACCAGTCAGCTTAACGGGCTCCCATTCTCCAAGGACCCCGATGGGACCTGGGAACGCATTTGAGAGCGCGCCGCCAAGCAAGCCCTGCCATTTGTCTGAGCACCTGCTCACACTTGCTACCTTCCAGGATTAGCCATCATTGTGTCTCTTTCGCTGGCGGCTGCCCGCTCGACATGACAGGGTTTGAAAGTGGCGCTGGGCGGACACGGTGGTGGTGGCGGCGGTGGTTGTTTCTTCTGCCCGTTTGGAGAGCGGGGCGACACAGGGGTGGTCAGCTGCAGTGCTGGACGGCTGTGGTGCCCTCATGCAGCTCTGACCATTTTGACACAAATGAGCCCCGACAACTGGGGTAGCTCCCTCATAAATACCATCAAAATGGAGGGAAGGTCTCACTGGGTCCGCAGGCCCAGTTAAATCTGCGACCCAAGTCACATGTCTTGCCCCCCCCCCCCCAGATGTCTCTGCTAGACTTCCCATCCATTCCTGGTTACCCCTAGTTAAAAAACACATCTCTCAAGTTTCAGTGTCCAAGGCTCAACATTAGAATATCAGGTAAAAAAAAACATAGTATAATAAGCGACAAAATGGCAAGTGCTCAGTGGCTTAAGTTACGTTTAGGGGTAACCATGTACAGAAACCCGCCCCCCACAACCTCCCCCATCTATGCAGTTAAAGGCGATCTTAGCGAGCCAGTTCACAATTTATGTTCAGCCGTTTTAACAGCACAGTTAAGTTACTGCAGCAAAGTATAGATTGCAGCGTTGAACTCTGAGAGAAGGCCACAGAGATGCGGACAACTCATGCGGATACACACGTGGGAGGACACGGATGCACTGCAAATACTACCGCAATGATGAATACTGCAATAGTCTATAAAATACCGCAGTACTACAGAGTTGAGGAAAACACCGCGTTATTCATAACGTTATCCTAAACAAGACCGAGGTATGAAGTGATGGCTATTTTGGTCAATCCTTTACTGCTTTAAAATCAATGAGCGAGGCCTCGGGCATTAAGCATGACATGCACCACAAGGCACCGTGTTCCCCGCAGGCAGAGCAACATGTAGAGATGCCGTCCCAATTTCTATTTATATTATCTTTACGGCTCAGCAAATGTATAGAGATAAAAGTAAAAATACACGTCCTTTATCACTGAAAGAAAAAAAATCCATTCATTGTGGTCGCATTATATAATTGCTAGCATTCTTCTGTATCCACGTCGTAGCAGAGACACGGCACACAGAGGCACGATGGTTAACATCTGTATCCACAACGACAGTATGCCCAGGCAGAGTTTAGTCATACGCTGATGAAACATTCAGGTACACAACCAGAGTACCATAATTAATATCTAATACAGTACTAATCAATACATCATTAATACTGCAGTGTCATTCTTCAACAAGCTTGAGAAACACGTACATATTTACAGATTTGCCGCCGTCTCAACTTTTGCTGAACTACGATTCCACGAGTTTGTTTGTGGTAGGAATCAGCCAGCAGACATCACAGGAAAAAGCCAACTACAATCAACAAGGTTTTAAAGCGGATGCAACAGCTTATCGATAGATGCACCATCAAGCTATTCCCTGCACTAAAGATCATTCTGATAAACATGAATTTACCAATACTGATTGTCAGATCGTGATTACTGTGTAATACGCGTTTTTTTTTTAAAGACAATTTTCTCCCTATACTGCAGTATGAAGCTATAACACCTATGCTATAAAAGCACCCAAGCTATAAAAAGGTATCCTAGACAATCATTCACCACATCATGTTGTATTGATCCTGCACCAACCGTCATCCTCTCTTCCTCATCTGTGAGGCCAACGAGAAGTGCAACATCTGGGGGTGATGGTGAAAAGGAGCGTGATGTGCAAACTGTTGTTCACCCTAGCACCTGTCCCAGCAGACGGCATATTTAACCATACGCAAGCTAACAAAACATAGCTTTTGATAATGAAATTACTTTTGTAAACCACTGAACACAAAGTAAACAGTGATTATAAGTATACATGCTGGTGTCACCACCACCCGGCTGTGATTCAACCAGAAATGAGACAAAAAAACAACCAACAATTTTTGTAATAAATCATTAAATCCTAAACATTTCTGCTGTCAATAAGCGTTGGCTTATCACCAAACTTTCTCATTTGATTTGATAGTAGGGGTGATGGGAGTCACAGCACTTGGATTTAAGTTCAATTGATGCAAAGCAAGAACACCATAAAGCTGCAAACTATCCACAGGGCCCAAATGGCTCAAAAAAGGTCAATGTCCACACAGTGAAAAACCAACTGCATCTCTACACTTACATCAACACGATACACCTGGATTTATGTTCAACTGATGCAAAGCAAGAACACATAAAAGCTGGAAACTATCCACAGGGTTAAAAAAAGGTCAATGTCCACAAAGTGAAAACCCAGCTGAGGTGCAGCACACGTTCAGTCCCAATACGTTTCCCCACTGCTTAAAGCAAAGTCGTCTTACGTACACTTAGAGTAACGCCAAACATTAAAAAAAATACGAGATAAAAACAAAAAGGGGGTGCAGACACAGGTGGACACTGTGCAGATAAAAAGTTAGCTTGATGGGGGCCAGTGTGTATTGTATCTCTGCACTGCCAACACAACGAGGCACAGCTTTGGAAATCTCAGCACCGGTTGAACTCAATCTACAAACCCAATAAATACAAAACACAGCGACTGATGATGAAAAGTTTGACCTCATGTTTTGGACTTTTAATGTTTGAATGACTATAACACCGACGTTCATTAAACGAGCTGGCCTCGCCGTCCCCCCTAGCAACCAAGTGGCTAGCGAGACGTTAGCAGCGCGTTAGCAGGACGTGATGGAGCCAAAGTTGATCCCAAGCCCCGCAACCCGTCTCCATTCAAACCGCGGCTCAAAAGTTACCCCCCACCCACCATCACTAACACCATCACCCCCCCACCAGCAACCAGGGGCGAGAGACCCCACATTTTTCTGTTTCTCCCCCCCACCACCACCACTAGCACCACCGTATTTTTTTTTTTTAAACTTGACGGCCAGCCCGTGGGTCTATCGGCGTCGAGGCTAGCGTTAGCCTAGCATGCTAGCCGCGAGCTAACATTTAGCGCCGAGTGTTGATGAAGGCTTCAGTCAAAAAGGGGGAGGAAAGAGACGCGAGGGAGAGAGATGGGGGAGAGAGAGAGAGGGGGATAGAGAGAGAGGGAGAGAGGGGGGAGAAAAAAATAATACACACTAGTCTTGTCTACACACTTTCACAAGGCGCCCTTATGCTTTCTCTCCCCCCCCCCCCGAAGAGGGAGAGCCGCACGGTTCGGAGCCGGTCCAAGTGCACGGCGCGCGGGGGTCGAAAAACGGCCGTTAAAAAAAACGTTGCATTTTTTTTAGTTACGCGGAGAAAGGAGGAGAAAAAAATTAGGAGAGAAAAAGGAGGCGAATTGATTTTTTTGGGGGGGATTTTTTTTGATTTTTTTCTCCTCTCCTCTCTTTTCCCCCCCTCTCGCACAGCTGGACGCCTGGCTTCGTATTTACACCATTGTGTGTTTTGCTTAGTTGGGGCTGCTCGCCTTCTCACACACACACACACACACACACACACACACACAACACAACACACAAAATAACCACAAAAAAGGGATACGCCGGCGGTTAGTCGACTTGTGTCGGCGAGGCGTCGCGGGTTCGCTAGTATAAAACTTGGGACGGACTTACTTGGAAAAGAAAGGTACTCCAGCTCGGCTCCATTTCCACACTTTAAGAAGAAAATGTGCAGGGAAGCTGGAAGAAGAGGAAGCCGACAACAAAGCGACCAAATATGGCATCGGTTACCACTTCCGGTAACCTCCGGGACGAAACCAATGCCGCGGGGGTGTGCGCGGTACGAACGACGCGCGTGTTTTTAATACCGCGCACTATTAAAAAAAAATAAAATAAAAAACAATCGCACGGATTACATAACTCAGTAATTCAGTCAATAACTTTACTGAATAACGACGTTGTTTTTGCTCTTCGTTGTGGCGTGTGTGTGCCCGCCTCCCCTACAGATGGTATTTCCCCAGCTCCGCAAGGGTCATTCATATAGTGGCTCGCATGTGGCTTCGTCTGGTGATGTAGGAAAAGCAGCGCCTCTCGCAGATTTACATATTATTATAGTAACGGCATTATTTTATTTTCTAAAGGGTGAAAACGGACCGTTCAGGAGGAACCATTGTCCCACCAGGACAACTCATTTTAATGTAAACATGGCTGGAGCACAACAATGCACGCGGAACAATGGTTCCCCCCCCGCCCCCTATTTTAATAAAAGATATATAACTTGTGTGAAGCTGAAATATCAAAAATGTGCATTGTAAATATACGTTACAAAAAAATATATCTATGGCAAAACTACTATCATTCAATCTAGTAATCGTATACTAAATATAGTATCTGTGTGGGTGTGTTTGTGAATGAGTTGCGTCATGCCATTTCTACTCGGCTTAATAAAATATGAGTGTGTGTATAATGCGGGAAAAATTTCCATGAAGGTGCAATCAAATTGTAGTTTATTAAAAGACACAACACATTATGTGTGTCTGTATTGCCACCTTGTGGCCGATTTAGCATTTCAAGCGAGACAACACAGTGATGTCATTATAAGACAGCAGGCATCAGATGTCAACAAATTCATTTTCAGCATTTTCCTCTGATTATTTTGCAGTATCACAAATGCTTCTTTTTTTAAATAAACAAATACATAATAAAATAATAATTAAAAAAGTAAAGCAGACTACAAAGGTACCAATATTATTATACTAATATAACAAATGTAGCCTTTAATAAGTCATTTACACTGTGTGTGTAAATTGACTATACATTAAGAGAGAGAGAGAGAGAGAGAGAGAGAGAGAGAGAGAGAGAGAGAGAGAGAGAGGGGGGGGGGGGATAGATAGATAGATAGATAGATAGATAGATAGATAGATAGATAGATAGATAGATAGATAGATAGATAGAAGTAACTAATAATATAATAGACGAAGAAGGATAGCAATCAGATATTTATGGTGAAAATTATTTTTGCTAGATAGCTGAGATGCAGCCCTGAGTTACCTAAATACTTTATAGTTCTATTTGATACTGTTAGATGTGTAAGCAACCCATAGATATTGCTGTGTACATGTCCAGATAGCCACTCAAACACAAGGTACATTTTAAATATCATATTCC
>JAOPHQ010004469.1:0-5000 GCA_030340625.1 Merluccius polli
TCTATATATCTATATCTATATATATATCTATATCTATCTATATATCTATATATCTATATATATATCTATATATATATCTATATATCTATATATCTATATCTATATCTATATATATATATATATATATATATATAGATAATAGATAGATAGATAATAGATATATAGATAATAGATAGATGGATATCTCTGTTGTCTCTCTCTCTCTGTTGGACGTTTTCAATTTCTTACTATTATTATTTTGTATTTAATGTTTTGTCACATTTTGTGCTTTGGCAGAATGGATGTTCTCCAGGCCAATAAAACCCTTTGAATCTGGAGAGAGAGAGAGAGAGAGAGAGAGAGAGAGAGAGAGAGAGAGAGAGAGAGAGAGAGAGAGAGAGAGAGAGGGGAGAGAGAGAGAGAGAGAGAGAGAGAGAGAGAGAGAGAGAGAGAGAGGGGGGGGGGGGAGAGAGTGAGAGTGAGTTCAGTTCAGTTATATGGGAGCCAGTTGGGTAATGTTGTAGCCTAACAGCGATGCTAATAAAGCTTGTTGTTGAATTGAATTCAGAGGGAGGGAGGGAGAGAGGGAGGGAGGGAGGGAGAGAGTGGGAGGATGGGGGAGCAATAAGAGAGAGAACAAATCGGTCTTCAACCCTCCCAGCAGCACGGCTTCATGTCGGCCTCTCACAGTTAACGATGATGATGTCACAAACCCAACGCTGTCTCTCTCTCTTTTAGGGAGAGAGGGAATCGTATTTTTATTATTCACACTTTGTCTTACATGCAACACACACACACACACACACACACACACACACACACACACACACACACACACACACACACACACACACACACACACTTGGACGTCCGCCAGCGCGCACACACACATAACCAGAGAGGAGCGGCCGGGCGGACTTCCTCGGAGGAGCGCCGCCGCCGGCCGTCCTCTGGGGAGCGATAGAGATCAATCAGCCAATCAATAAGCGGTGGCGGCGGCGGCGGCGCGTGTCCCCCGCCGCCGCCGCCGCCGCGCTTCAGAGGGGAAACAGCCGTCCGTACGATCGAAGCGCCACCTCCACGCCGCGGACGGGCGCCGCGGCGTGGAGGCGGTTTCCTACTTACGGTTCGATCGAATTAAAATCGATCCGATGCAGAGCAGGAAACTGATGGGAGAGTTTATAGCTGCGGCTAATTATCTGCTCTTACATCTATATATATATATGTATATATGTATATATATATATATATATATATATATATATATATATATATATATATATATATATATATATATATATATATTATATATTTATATATTTATATGTGTTTGTATATTTATAGATATATCAACAGTTCTTTTGAGGTAATTACGTACTGTGCTGTTTTTAGACTTCCCCTTTTTCTTTCTCTTTTTCTCTTTTTTTGTACATCTCATTCAGCAACTTGCTCTGCCCCGGGGCTCCGTCGCCATGGAAACTACATCCGGCGCATCTCGAGGCGCCACTCACACCCAGGGGGGAGGGGGGGGGGGGGTGAGGGGGGGGCGAGAGGGGGGCGAGGGGGGGGGGGGGGGGGGGGACGTTTCACATGGGATGCATTAACTCTATTTATTTATTTCTTAATCTCATCGTCCAGACCGGCTCAGTCATCTGGCTAGAGGAAGGTTGCTGGTTCGATTCCCAGCTCCTGTGTGTATGAATGTGTGTATGAATGTGTGTATGAATGTGTGCATGAATGTGTGCATGAATGTGTGTGAATGTGTGTATGAATGTGTGTATGAATGTGTGTGTGAATGTGTGTATGAATGTGTGCATGAATGTGTGTATGAATGTGTGTATGAATGTGTGTGTGAATGTGTGTATGAATGTGTGTGTGAATGTGTGTATGAATGTGTGTATGAATGTGTGTGTGAATGTGTGTATGAATGTGTGTATGAATGTGTGTGTGAATGTGTGCATGAATGTGTGCATGAATGTGTGTATGAATGTGTGTGTGAATGTGTGTGTGAATGTGTGTATGAATGTGTGTGTGAATGTGTGTATGAATGTGTGTATGAATGTGTGTGTGAATGTGTGCATGAATGTGTGCATGAATGTGTGCATGAATGTGTGAATGTGAGGAGTTGTAAATGTCCGGCCGGCCCGCTGCTCCTCCTCACCTGCTCCTGTTCAGGTTCCTCCTCCGGCGCTCGCTGGGAGCTTCTGTGAATGGATGAACGGCTTTCTGGAAGTCTTTGATCACGAGGTTGTCGAGTGTCGAGGCGCGGCGTGGCGGCGTGGCGTCACGGCGTGTGGCGGCGGTGAGTCACGGGGTTTAATCCCTCACTTCACATCAACCATCCAGAGGTTTATAAGACATCGGCGCCTCGCCGGCCGACTCAGAGGGGAAAGAATGAACGATGAAAATGACGACCTGTTTGATTTGGACCTACGGGGTCCGGTCTGGGGTCCGGTCTGGGGTCCGGTCTGGGACCCCCCAGGGACCCCTGAGGACCGGTGTGAGATGGAGAAGTCAGGGAGCGTGATGTATTTGGTTGTTTATCCAGAAAGGCGGAGTCATTCACACGGTCTGGTTTTGGGTTTTATTGGGTTTACAACGGGAGAGAGGAAATCGAGGCGATCACAGCGGCGTTGTGTTGTGATGTCATCACCCGAAGTGTTACTATGCCGCTATATCTCGTAACTATGGCATTCTATGGCAAAAATATTATTTTTATTTATAGTTTGTCACTCTGTGATTATAAATATGCAGGGTTGTCACTTTTTTAATAACCCTGGCTTATGTTTCTCTCTTTTCTTATCTCACATATGATGGCGGTCAATACTTTCCTCTCTGGGATTAATAAAGGATCATAACAACTTGTGTTATCTGTGATAGAGGCTGACCCCCCCCCCCCCCCCCCGGGATGTGATAAATGCGTGTTTGATCCCGGGTTTGATCCCGGGTTTGATCCCGGGTTTCCGGTGCGGTGCATCAGGACGGCTGCTGGGATATAAAAAGAGCGTTTCCTTTCCTCTCTAGTCAGCATTCACCTCTATCCCTGTCGGTCTGGCTGTCTGGCTGTCTGGCTGACTGTCTGGCTGTCTGTCTGGCTGACTGTCTGTCTGTCTGACTGTCTGCCTGTCTGCCTGACTGTCTGTGCCTGCCTGACTGTCTATCTGTCTGTCTCTCTGGCTGACTGTCTGTCTGTTTGTCTGACTGTCTGTCTGTCTGTCTGACTGTCTGCCTGACTGTCTGTCTGTCTGCTGACTGACTGTGTCTGTCTGTCTGTCTGTGTCTGCCTGACTGTCTATCTGTCTGCCTGACTGTCTGTCTGTCTGTTTGTCCTTCTGTCTGTCTGTATGTCTATCTGCCTGACTGACTGTCTGTCTAAATATCCATCTTTCCATTCATTCATAATCTCATCCATCCATCCATTCATGTCTCCATTGATTCCCGGGGACACCGGCTGTCGTCTCCGTGGAGACGGAGCGACGCCGCCAGCTCCGCCCTCCCGTCGTGTCCGGACACGCGGCGGCGGACGCCTTTATAAACGCCATTTCGCCCGGGATGAACCTGTGCCTGCAGGTTGGACCCGGGAGAAGAATGCGTCTCCCCCCTGCGCCACCCGGAGGGGGAGACCCGGGGGTGATGTCTCCCCCCTGCGCCGCTCAATGGGTTTCACCCGGGGGTGATGTCTCCCCCCTGCTGGGGGAGATGTGATGTCTCCCCCCTCACTCGGGTGGAGCAAGGTGGATACTTGCATGGTGATATGGTCAAGTATCACAAGGTGATACTTGACGAGGCTGGACTCACCCTGGGGGGGGGGGGGGGGGGTTAGTGCTTACAACTCACCTCACCTCACCCCTTCCTGGTGGATCTGGTCCTCATTGTCCTCCCTGTCCTCTCGCTGTGGTTCACACGCCTCACTTTGTCTCCCGCGTTGTCTCCCATCCCCGCGTCTCCTCGCCGTCCCCCGTCTCCCCGTCTCCCCCGTCTCCCCGTCTCTCCGTCTTCCTCACTCCCTCCTCTGTCCTACATCTCCTTTTTTGAACATCTTTTGTGTATTTGTATCTTAATCTCTCTCTCCCTCTCCCCCTTTCTCCCTTTCTCCCTCTCTCTCTCTCTCTCTCTCTCTCTCTCTCTTAACAGGAACGATGACATCACCGTCGCCCCTAGCAGCCAGGGCCAGCCATTCACACCAGTGTGTATGTGTTGTGTGTGTGTGTGTGTGGGGTCTCTGTCTCTGCGTGTCACTTCCTGGGAGAGAATAGAACAGGAAGTTGGAGTGTGAGCTGACACCACACACACACACAACACACACACACACACACATATACAATTACACACACATTCTCTCTCTCTCTCACACACACACACACACACACACACACACACACACACACACACATAAACAAATACCTCACCTCATTGAGGAACGCTTTGAGAAGGTAAAGTAAAATGTGTGTGTTGTGTGTGTGTGTGTGTGTGTGTGTGTGTGTGTGTGTGTGCGTGCGTGTGTGTGTGCGTGCGTGTGTGTGTGTGTGCGTGTCCTCGTCTGTGTCTGCAAGTGCGCTGCATCCGTCCACGCCGACCGCATTTCGGTGGCGTCTGTAGTAGCGGCGGCGGTGAGGGTTGGCTGTCGCTCTGCTCTCCTCTCTGCTGTCTCACTGCTGCAGCGCTCCCCGCTGGCCCCACAATGCACCACACCCAGAGAGAGAGAGAGAGAGAGAGAAGAGAGAGAGAGAGAGAGACAGAGAGAGGGAGATAGAGAGAGAGAGAGAGAGAAGAGAGAGAGAGAGAGAGAGAGAGACAGAGAGAGAGAGAGAGAGAGAGAGAGACACACACACAGTGTGGGGGAGAGTTCATGGCTGTCCTCCTATCACAGAGCAGCATTGTGCAAGGGTGCGTGGGCGTGTTGATGAGAAGGGATGGGTGAGGTCAGGTGACAGCCAGCCCCCCCCTCCCTCCCTCCCCCCCCCCCCCCCCCCCCCTCCCCCACAAGGTGTCCGTCCGTACCTGCAGGACAGGTAAGCTCA
>JAOPHQ010004469.1:10000-23019 GCA_030340625.1 Merluccius polli
CTGCGGACGAGGTAATGACATTATAAGGAGTTTAGATGTATACTCCAGAGTTTGTAATGTTTGTCTTCATTCCCCCCCCCCCCCCCCCCCCCCCCGCTCCGCCGCGATGCCGTCGGACGATAGCTATGCTTTTCAAGTTCCTCCAGCCTCCGCCGGCTGTGTGATTGTCTGTAAGCGATTCTCCGAGCGGCGCCGGATCAGAACCGTAGTCCTCCTCCTCCTCCTCCTCCGCTGGATCTGTAACTGGATCCTGATCCCGGCATCGTGTGTGTAAATGGCGGCTGGCAGCGACATCAGGCGGAGACGGAGCCGATAGAAGATTCAGCCGTGACCGTCTATGGGCAGCGGCGGCCTGCAGACTTGGCTCATGGGCTCCCGGGCAAACGGTTACTGGCGGCGTTCTGATTACATCTCAACTCTGTGTACTTCTGGGACTCTGCTGGTTCATATCAGCGCCGTCCTTTATTGGGCACAGGTAGACTTTGGGTCTGTTTGGTTTTTGTGGTGATGACCATAACTCCTGATTAGCAGGCTACCGAGGTCAGAGAGACGGCAGGGGAGGCCGCAGGTTCGATCCCGACTCGCTTCCAGATATCCACCGGTAATCAATGAATCCCGGGTCAAGCGACGGTGGTTGATGATGTCTCCAAGAATTAAACTATGTTTCAAATAGGAGTCTGATTGGCCTGCTGAAGCAGATATTAAGATATATCTAAATGCTCCAACGGTGTCCAATGATTTATCACTTTGATAATCAATCGATTGGTTGTTGGGGTCATTTAAAGTACAGAGCTGTCGCTGCTTACAGCTTCAGACATGCTGTTATGTGTTTTTATTGCTTTTCTCTGTTTTTATTATAAAATTCATTTTGTATGACTCGACAAAGCATGGAAATGATTTCTGCTTTGAAGCCCAGTTGATCATTTTGCTGAGTGGTGAGTTCATAATTCCCACATGACGAGAAGAAAAGTTCAACTCAGTCCAAGTTCCAAATCAAATTATCGATTGAGAAATCGATAGACGACTCGACAACGCAGACGAAGGCTGTGAGGGGAAACCAGGAGGTCTCCTCTGTGTTTACTTTGTCAGGTCAAACTAAAGTCTGACATCATCAAACGGGACCAGCGAAGGTCTCTGTGACGCTTGTTTTGCCGAGGAGTGACCCGGAGCGGTCCAATATCCTGTCCCTGTGAGTCCGGCATCTGCTGTTTCCAACGTACCTCAAGTGAAGGATGTGGCGGCGGCGGCGATACCGCAGGGGTCCCCGCCTCCCTGGACTGCCTCCCCGGACCGCCTCCCCGGACCGCCTCCCCGGACCGCCTCCCCGGACCGCCTCCCCGGACCGCCTCCCCGGACCGCCTCCCCAGAGGGAGTCTGCTGGTGGATCTGCGTCACGGACGGTCCCACCTTATCTTCTGGTGGTGGGAACGCCGAACTGGAGTCTCCCACGCATGGCTCACACACACACACACACACACACACGTGTGGCTAACTCCCGGCCCTCACCCTTTCCTCCCCCCTCCCTCCCCCACCGTCTCCTGATGATCACCACGCCACAGACACGCCACCTCGCCTCGCCACCCGGGCAAACTGCGTCATTCGGGGATAGATATACGAATGCACACACACACACACACACACACACACACACACACACACACACACACACACACACACACACACACACACACACACACACACACACACACACACACACACACTCCCACGTACAGCTGCCCCCTGCTGTGTATTCCTGTGAGTTGTAGCGGGTGCGTTGGCTGTTAGCGTGTGTGTTGGCGTTGCTACGGTTACTCACTGTGAGCCCACTTCGGGACGTTAGTTGTAGTTAGTTGCCGCTAGCAACGCTCGTATTATAATAATATATTATAATATGAATGTTGACTACAGGTGAACACGCTACAGCGCCCCCTGTGGGACGGCACCGTTCATTTGCTCCCACTAAGATAACACGGAAAAGTCTGACATGTTTTTCCCCCATCCCTACTATGTTATATACGTAACAACATGTTACAGGCCACACCTAAACATGTATACATGTTTAGGTGTGGCCTATACACACATATCACGTTGTATGTCCTTCGGCACGCTACTGTAGCAGCTGGCCCTTCAAGCCCATTCAACACGCAATAACATGTGAAGCACTTCAGTCCCACACGCACCACACACACACACACAGCGGTGTCACGTGTCTGTATGTATGTATGTATGTATGTATGTGTGTGTGTGTGTATGTGTGTGTGTGTGTGTGTGTGTGTGTGTATGTATGTATGTATGTATGTATGTATGTATGTGTGTGTGTGTGTGTGTGTGTGTGTATGTATGTAGTATGTATGTGTGTGTGTGTATGTATGTATGTATGTATGTATGTATGTAGTATGTATGTAGTGTGTGTGTATGTATGTGTGTGTGTGTGTGTGTATGTATGTATGTATGTATGTATGTATGTATGTATGTGTGTGTATGTATGTATGTATTGTATGTGTGTGTGTGTGTGTATGTATGTATGTATGTATGTATGTATGTATGTATGTAGTATGTATGTATGTATGTATGTATGTATGTATTGTGTGTGTGTGTGTGTGTGTGTGTGTGTGTGTATGTATGTATGTATGTATGTATGTATGTATGTATGTATGTATGTATGTATGTATGTATGTATGTATGTATGTAGTATGTATGTATGTATGTATGTATGTATGTATGTATGTATGTAGTATGTGTTGTCTTGTTTTAACCCGTGTGCCAGTGCAGAGGAAGCCGCCGCTCCTGTTAACAGTCATAATAACTTCATTATGATTATTACGGTTATTGTAATATAATCCAGGAAGCATTGGGTTAGCGTGCGGTTATTGAATAAATGCTTTATTGACACAATGGAGCGGAAACAAACGTTTACGCAAATCTGGCCGAGTTATTTACGCTCGTTAGCTGATGACTACTTCCTCCTGCGTTGCCAAAAGTTAAATAATCAAATAATCAAAATATGAACCCAAACTGACAGTCAATATGAATTGATTACGGTAGCAATTATTGATGAATGCAATCCCATTCACGCGTTCCACGCGGTCACATGATCAAATCCTCCATGTGTAAATAATCCTGAACTCATGCGTCTGCTTCTCCTGGAGAACTGTTTTGCGGTGTCGCGTGTTTTGGGATGTTTTACAGGTAATCGTGTGGAAAAGAGCTCATTCCCACCGTCACGTCCGGACGCCGCCGCTGCTTCGAGGTTTCCCGGCGAGCGCCGCGGCCCGCCAGTCCGATTATCACACTCACACCTTGACGGGTACCGCTCCTGGGCTGACACGTCTCCCAGGGCTCATACCTGTGGCGGTGTGGCGTTGTGGCGGTGTGGCGGCGGCGTTTGTTTTTTCTCGCCCTTAGCTGGCAGAGCGGCGGCGGTGCATTCCTGGCGCGTCAGTCACACAGCCCTCGGCCTTCGCAAAAACAAGCAGCCGGGGCGTGAGCCGGCCCGCGCGGCGCTGTGTCACCGTCTTCGTTTCTAATGAAGTGGCGTCATTAGAGACATTCGATCCCCGTCCCACGCCGGATCAGGAAGCCTTGCTCATGAGCCTGGGCGGCTTCAAACTGAGTACAGACGATGGGAACCCCCGTTTTATGTTATTACGTTGACTTTTACTTCAACAATATCCATTTTATGTACATTTATCAACCACACATGCATTTCCACGCCATAGCTGTTCATTTACTACAGTGGTTCTCATATTGGGGTCCGCTTTGAAGGATTGCAGCTGGTCAACAAATCTGAATCTGAATACCACTTCAACTGAATGATGTAAATCTGAATGCACAAATCAACTCAGTTGTCACGGCAACAGTTTAATGTTCATGTTGATAACATGTACGCGTACATTTCACATTTCCCTCCCCAAGATGTCTTACGAATAGCCTGAGAACCGCTGATTTACTCCATCTTGCGCCGCCCGGCCCTAAGATGACTTTATCTTTATTGCACATGTTGTGTCACTCCACCGCTGGTTCTCACAGCAGACTGTCTCACACACACACACACACACACACACACACACACTCAACGTTAATCAACATTAACGTCAACTCGTCTTCGGTTACATGACGAATGCCCACACCTACACACACACACACACACACACACACACACACACACACACACACACACACACACACACACACACACACACACACCCAGATGGTGTCAGGTGAATTATTCAGAGATGGTTGGTCCTGATTTACTGCATGGTAATATTTCTTAATATGAGTTTAATTGAGGATGCATTCCAGCGTGGTTTTATAATCCGTGTTGGTTGAGGCGTGTCCAACGACGGGTTTTATTTTTGCCTTTTACTATTCTGCGGGTTGCATTGTCATTTTGAGATTGTCTTTGAATGGTATCATATCGTCATGAAATGAAGATATCCACTTACTTGGCATAGGAGAAGATATGCCCTTAAAATGATCACAATGAGATTTGAAACGTCAGAGCAAAAGTTAAAAAAAATAGTTTTATTCTGATACCATACTTTAAATTTCACATTTTTTAATCTCATTGCAAGGTGTTGCTACTCACTGATTCAAAAGGTGCATGATATTATTATGATTATTATGATTATCATCATTATTATTATTATTATGATTATGATTATACTATAGAAACAGACATATAGGCCTGACTACACACATGGCTCACCCACTGCAGACTGAAACTTAAAGTCAATACAGCAAAATAACCATAAAGCATCTCAGTGTTTGTGGGGTTCGATTTTAATCGTTAAACTTCTCGGCTCTCACGCGTTAACGACATTAACGATCTCCGCAGCGGCGGGTAATTACCGGGCGTGGCCGTCGGAGCTGAATACACAGCAGACCAGAATATCGGATGTACACGCACGCACACACACGCACACACACACACACACTGATAAGACGGTGATAAGACAGATTCAATTAAAAAGTTAATCTTGTTTCTTGGTTTTGCCGTGATAACATTTCTTCAACTACCATCACTCCGATAATAAGGCACTTGAAGTGCGGCCTAAACCACACTCAGCGTTACTTTACAACACAATCATGTAAAACATTTATTCTGTGTCAGCTTTTCTATTTGGACGCTTTCGAAAGTGCACAGGCACATGTGGGTCAGAGTCTGCAGGGGTCAGCAGCATCAAGATCCTTGGTGGCGAGGGGGTTGGGGGCGACGGCGGCGGCGGCGGCGGTATCGGCCTCCACAGTTGCAGCAGCCCTTCCCAGCGAGACAGTTGTCGCGGGCTTAGGACGGCCCGGCGCCACCTGCACCAACAACAAGGACCGGCAGAAATGGCTGGAATGGCTCCCCCCCCCTCCCCTCCTCCCCCCCTCCCCCCCCCCACGTCATTGAGCAGCACTTGTCAGACATGCGAAGACCAAGTGCTCCCCAAGGAGCCCACAACATACTTCGGATTCTGGGATCTTGAAGGGCCTTCATCAGGTCCACCTCAAACCCGGTCCGTCTCCCTGCTGGTCGTCTTCTACGGTCTTGAGCATCGCCGCTAATCTGTTAGCGCTGATAGCGCCGGTGGACGCGTTGTGTTTTCGGGAGGAGCGTCCGTCGCTCCAGAGGGCCCTGAGTGGCGCTGAGGTGTTGTTCTCCTCCTGCAGCGCATGTAGGTCACGCTGTGTGTTTATGACGTTGTGTAATGACCCGTTTGTTTGAAAGTACCGCTGACCTACATTACTGATTTATCTGCTGCTCCTTACACAACGCTGCGTGTAAGGGCTCAGAATAGCTCCGGGAAGGCGGACATCTTTACAGTGTTTGGGAACGAGAGAGCAAACTTCAGAAGCAGGCTGGCGACCGCCTGGCGTGTTTTATGGCTGTTGTTTTGTACCTCGGTACCGCGGTCTGGGTCATGTATGATAGTAGAGTGACCTGTCCCCGTCTGGAGCCGTCCCCGGAAACGTCCGCGTTTTTAAACGAAATAGGATTTTAAAAATATATGAGTAGATTGAAAAAGGCAAAGGTTGTAGTTTGCTCATAAATATCAACTTCTAGACAGTTGGTCATTAGTCTGGTGTCTGATAGGCTGTCACATGACCTCGCTACGCGGGGGGGGGGGGGGGGGGGGGGGGGGGGGGGGTTTATCTACAGACTTTATACCATAAGCAAGCATGACCGATCATAATCAATAGGCTATCAATACAGTATAGATTGATTCCCTATTCGATTAGCCTACTGCTTTTTAAAACACATCATAGTAAACTATTGGGCCCAAACTTTGACTACAGTACTAAATGTCCCGTGAGAGTAGTGGTAGATAATAGGCTGTCTCTCTTTTTTTTTCCATTTCGGAAATAATAACATCATATATTTTGTTGGACCGTCAAATGTCCTCGTAAATCTGGTCACCTTATCGTAGGACGACATCCTATGAGGAGACGAGAACATAAAATGGAGAAGAACCAGGAAGGAAGGAATGGGGAAAACTCGGTTTTGTAACACAAGTCGGCGGTGACGAGAGGTCAGAGGTCAAGATTAGGATATCCATTCTGCCACAAGTCAATCCTCAGGGCCGCGGGTCAGCAGGGCTGTAAATCCTTCAACTCACTAAGCGCCCTTTGGTGTGTGTGTCCATATATTCTCCTTTAAGTGCCGAAGTGTCCAAACCAAACCGCCGGCCGGTCCCAACTGGACCCAACAAACAGTATTCTGTCTCGTGTTTTATATTTTCATTATCTACTCCAACACAGTGTGCAGGAGGAACCGACCCGGGTCAAAGGGATCAGCATCTTGTGTACATAAAGCCGCGGGGGGTTTGTGAGTCAGGGCGGATTAGCGGAGGAATTCAAGACGGCCAGATGAAGACCTGAGCTGCGCTTTCATCGTCAGAGTTTCTTCTTCTCATCCTCCTCCGACGTCGGGAGACACATTACTCAACCGTCCTCGCTGCAACCCCTGTGTGACTTAGCCTAAGCGTGATGAGCTCAAACGGTGGCCGCAAAATGATTTATCATTTCGCCGGAATCACACAGACGGGAGATGATTGTTCATCGGTTGTGTGTGTGTGTCTGTCGGTTCTTGTCGACTTCTGGGGAGTTTTCTCCCTGTGAGCCATACCAGTCGTCTGTCAGCCTGATCTTCTGTTGTGGCGAACGCGTTTCATTGTTCATCGGTTGTCGGTTGACAGCTCTTTCCACCAGGCGACCAGGCTCATGGCACAACGGCTCTACCGGCCTGGTGCCTGTCTGCCTGGGACACACACACACACACACACACACACACACACACACACACACACACACCTTACTGGAGAGTGTCTGCTACAGCCTGGTGCCACCAAACCATCCGTCCGTCTGTCTGTTGGTCTGTGTTTCGGTCCGAGCTGCCTTGTGGAGATGCAGCAGAGGAGGGGCCTGCTGAGAGCCGTGGTTCGGTCCGAACCCAGGACCCGGAGAGAGAGATGAAGTTTCACGAAGGGATCGCGAAGGGATTTTGGCCACAGAGTCATCTGTGGGTTGTGCTGAATCAGGGGAGCTCGGCCGACACCCTGAGTCTGTTTGAAGTGTGTTCTGACTGTGATCCAGGGTTGACGCTGCGCACGTGTTATTATGTGTGGTGTGAGTTGAGGTTCACCCGTGTGATGTGGGTTTATTACACCTCACGGTTTTTTATGCCCACGAAAGAGCGTACTGTATGTGAGAGTCGGGTCGTGGTTTCAGTCCAAATGGTCACTTTGCTGAATTCCTCCCTCGTACTTAAAGGTGTGCCCAGTATTGAAATCAGCAGGTGTGATGTGATTGGTTATAAACAATAAAATTGAAATCCATTTTGCGCGTGACGACGACGACCCACACCTGGATTTAATCTCACTCGAAGGTTCAACGCCTCCACACACATTGAAACGACTCACACCAGTCTCACACACCGGCGCTGCGGTGGACTGTCTGCAGGCGCAACCGATGCAAAGCTGCAGGACAGACGCCTGCGGGTGTGAGTGTGAGTTCAGGTGTAGGGCTGTGCTGCTCCAGGGGTTGCTCTGGTATGAGGGGGAAAGGGATAGATGGACCGACCAGTGGACTGTACCAACTGATGGGCAAGTCTGTCCATCATGCATCTGGCTGGACACGCCCACATGTGGTGTCACTATAGGAGCGATTTTCTGAATGACGAATCAACATCACACCTGGAGGTGTCGTGAAGTAGGGGCCCCTTAAGGTGGTTTAGATTGTCATTGACATGTATGACATACAGTATTTGTTGACTAGACTGACGTGTGTGTGTGTGTGCGTGCGTGTGTGTGTGTGTGTGTGTGTGTGTCCACCAGGTCGCTACGTAGGGGGCGTTCCTTCAGCTTCCTGACCCCGGGGAACCAGTGGGATTTCAGCCTGGTGAGTAAACGCCTCATTGCTTCACGATTACCTTACTATCTATTTGACCACTTCTCATTCCAGCATCTACCCGCAGTACTTTTTATTTACCGTGTTCAGTATTTAAACATTATGGACCTATGATGTCTACTCGTTTTTTGAAAACCTCAACAGGCAAAACTGGAGCTATACAGTATGTCTATGGATCTTGATTGCTCTACGATGTGCATGTCAACGCACTGAGAGACAGATGACTGCGATAGTCTCGAGGACGGCCTTTAGTGCTGACCTCAGTTTAAACCGAATAGCGGTTTCATGCTGTCTTGCATTCTTCTGTGCACCAGTCAGATGTTTTTACCTAGTTCTGTGCCCGCTTGTTTCTACCTGTCTGACTCTATCGGTTGGACAGACGGGGCTTTTCGTGTGGGGAAACTTAACGATGTGATTCATAACGCCGCGCTGCCAAAAGAGCCAATCAGAATGAGGTTATCTGGCTGGCACGCCCCTATCAGCACCGTGATTGACAGCCTGCCGTGTTTGGAGCAGCAGGGCTTTGGCTTTGGCAAAAAACTAATCCTAATAATCACAAAGGTTTGATTATACGTCAATATTATAATAATATTATTCTTGCCTGGTTTCAGCCCCTGAATACCCGCCCACATTTTTTAAAATGTTCTGAATTATGAAACGGATCCAAATAGAAATTTAGGATGATTACAGGGCTAATATTACTCTGCTTTGGCTTCAAACCTGAGTGGTCTTGGTCAAGCTTTCTGACAGTGCTGCTCAGTATCACACAACACATCCTGCAGCTCCTCTGGGTCCAGCTGCTTGTCTGCAGAACCAGCGGACAGACAGCCAGGTCTGTCTCTATGGCAACCCTTCTCTACAGCCGGGTCTGTCTCTATGGCGACCCTTCTCTACAGCCGGGTCTGTCTCTATGGCGACCCTTCTCTACAGCCAGGTCTGTCTCTATGGCGACCCTTCTCTACAGCCGGGTCTGTCTCTATGGCGACCCTTCTCTACAGCCGGGTCTGTCTCTATGGCGACCCTTCTCTACAGGCAGGCGATGCTTGTGAGTCTGTACCTGGTCTGAGATCTTGGTAGTTCTGGATCCCAGCGGTTGGGTTTTCTATATTGGGTTACTGTATGATTTGTTAAACGGCTCCAGCTGCTGGCTATCAAAGACAGAACCATGTGTTCCCTGAGACTAATATAGGGCCCAGGTCCTTTTATGGTCACGCCGAGCTGCTTTATAAGACATCTGACCTTTGAGGACAAATCTATAATCATGTGTGCGTATTCAACCCGGCTAAAGATGTTTTTCTTGAAACCGACTTGGGAAGCTGTTGAGGCCCGGAGGGGAGCGCTGAGGTCCAGGCTGATTCAGGTTCAGGATATAGGCAGCATCTTATTTTCAGATTATTTTCATACTATTCAAAAAAACATTTTTTAGGGGTCCAAAGCCAACAGTTTGGTTCAGCATCAAACCGCCAAAGGGAAGGATGTGCGCAAACTCGACAAAAAAACAATGGAAGAATTGACCGATATTTTACTTACTTTACTAAGTTGTTACTATTTTGTTTCTTCCCACCTCTGGAAACCGCTCTCTAATCTTTAGTGCAAAGCTGTTTATATAATTCTTTATATTATCCGGCCCTCAGGGTCCGGTCTTCCCAGTAACTCCTTCTCTGACGTCCTTCTCTGTGTGGTTTGCTTGTTCAGCTTAGTTCATCCTGTCTGGGGCAGCAGGACCTCCTCTACCTCCACCTCTACCTCCACCTCTACCTCCACCTTACTCTCAACCGGATGACCCTTGACCCCAGCACTGCCAAAAACAAAGTCTATGAAGGCAGGCAATGACAATGGCCCTAAAATGTCCGCCGCTCCTCTGTGATTGGCCCACGTGGACCTCCACAGTAAAAGTGAAGTGATGGGGCCTTGATTGGAAACAGAGGAGAGATTAGAGAGCAACGCGACCCCCTAGCCCCCCCCCCCCCCCCCCCCCCCCCCGTCTGAACGTGTGGTGGAGTCACGACTCATCCCAAGCCAGCCTCCCCCCCCCTCCCCCCCAACCCTCCCCCCCCCCCCCCCCCCCCTCCTGGCACACGCTGCTCAACCACCAAACACACACGGTCCTCGTTAGCCTGGCGCGCAAATTAACTTAGACGCACACCACACAGACACAAACACACACACACACACACACATCATCATCACATATCCCATCACTTTTACCTCACCTGTATAAATCATAACAGAAGACTTTTACCCCAAAGCACGCGATGAAAGCATCTTGGAAACATCTTTTGTGGTTTTTCTTCCTTGTTTCTGTTTCTGTTTCCTCTCTCTCTCTCTCTCTCTCTCTCTCTCTCTCTCTCTCTCTCTCTCTGTCTCTCTCTCTCTCTCTCTGTCTCTCTCTGTCTCTCTCTCTCTCTCTCTCTCTCTCTCTCTCTCTCTCTCTCTCTCTGTCTTATCTGGCAATAAAGCCGGGGCAGGCTCTGCTCAGCTCGGTCCGCAGGCCTTTGAAGTGGTTGGGCCCAGGTAGATGTGGTAGTGGAGGAGGTGGTAGAGGAGGTGGTGGAGGAGGAGGAGGAGGAGGTGGAGGAGGTGGAGGTGGAGGTGGTGGAGGGATGGGCGCTCACCGGCCCCCGAGGCCAAACCTTGAAAGGAGAGGCATGCATTCCCTTGATGCTTTGGCGCATTCCCGCCGACGCAGACATCAGGCGAGGTCTTTTGTTGTTTGGGGTCGGGGTGGGTTGTCATCTAGAGAATGTGAAGCCGGGTTTACGCCTCATTGCCAAGCGTGGAGCACTTCCAAGCGTCTTGATTGCGAAGGTAAACCTGGCGGCGGTCGGGATCGGGGATTCGGTTCGGTGCGTCTCCCTCAGCCGAATTGGCACTAGAGCGCCGGAGATGCCGGCGGAGATCGGCGGCGATCCAGCCTCCGCCGGGACGGGCCTCAGTGTGGCTTTACTCACACCTATCAGCGCCCCCTAGCGGTCCTGAGGCCGCGTACCGTAAACCACGGCCTCTAAACCTGGCTAACTGCTTAATTAGCCTCTCAGCTAAAGCTATTATATGCTGTTAACCGTTACACCAGCTGCACACGCTAATGGCTACACGCTAACGGCTAAACAGTTAATCTGTTATACGATGTTGTCCTATGGTCTCAAATACGTGGTCTCCGTGAACATTTCTATATCGTAACATTTCAATATCCCACTCACATCCCTTTCTGGGATGTGAGTTGGACCCCTGTGGGTCAAGCCAGGTATCCCCCCCCCCCCTGAAGCCAGACCTTTGAGCTGCTGATGGCGGAGGATCGTTCAGTAGTTGTGTATTCAAAGGGGGAAGGTTTCACTATACCGTGTCATTTACATGTGACTCACGGTATGTAACAATGAGGGGAGGGGGGGGGGGGGGGGAAGGTAAAGAGAGAGAGGGAGAAGGAGGGTGAGAGAGAGAGAGAGAGAGAGGGTGGGGGGGGCAGCTTAGCATGACAACAAAATAAGAGCGTATTGTAAAGGAAAACGGGAATCCCCCGGACGTTGACAAATGAAGCGACCCGGTGTGACCCAGCCGTGTGCAGACGCAGGGACACACACACACACACACACACACACACACACACACACACACACACACACACACACACACACACACACACACAGTCATATGCACACAGACACGCACACGCACATGCATGCATACATACATACAGTACATATTGAACTTTGTGTGTATTTATACCCCAGATGATGTTTGGTATGTGGAGCAGCAGCGCTCCAGGTCTCTCTCTGTCTGCAGAGTTGGCTCCTCCACAAACAGAGGTGCCAATCTTTTAAATGTTAATCTGTGTGTGTGTGTGTGTGTGTGTGTTGATGTGCATGAAGATTTATATCTCCCTCTCTCTCTTTTCCTCTTCCTGGTAAATATTAGCTTTTGCTTTTTTACCAAACGTTTTCTTGGCAGCGTTTAACATTTCTTGGCTCCTCTCCTCTCCTCTCCTCTCCTCCCCTCTCCTCCTCCCCCCTCCTCCTCCCCCCTCCCCCCCCCCCCTGTAATCCAGCGACAGGTTTGAACGAACTCTGGTCAGAGTTGGGCTGTTGGTTGAACATTAAGCCCATGATGTCATCGGTAATATGAAACGGTGTAATTGTGCGTGGGCAGCGGTGAGCGGCGTGCAGACAGGCGCTCTCATCGCGTCGCCATGTTGAAAAGGCCATTGAACTTGACTGACTGTACAGTCTGTCTGTTGTTGTTTTTTTGCCGTTATTACATTCAACTTATTGATCTAAGAGATTGTATTGTGTATTGTGTATTGTCCATTTTTAAAAGTACTGTTGCTTATTAGGTTAGACTATTTTAAAGTACTTTAAACAAATATCCTTTTTCTTAATTGAATGTACAGTACATCATTCAACTGTAACATGCGATATTCAGAGGAATCGGCTCCGTTCCCGCACAAAATGAAATGGAAAAGTTGCGCCGTCGGCGTCCTCCGCTGGCGTCCTCTGCTGGCGTCCTCTGCTGGCGTCCTCCGTTTGGCCCTGTTGACGTCAACGTCCAATCGCCTCTACTTTTTTTTTTCTTCTGCGGAAACAGCTGATGTTGCAGACTGCGATGTTCTCACAACACACGCATGAAGCAGCAGT
>JAOPHQ010004470.1:0-24637 GCA_030340625.1 Merluccius polli
TGTTTAATGTTGGTGTATAGTGCTAATGCCATGAATATTATGTTTTTAATTTGACCCTAATACTTATTATTAGAATTAAAACGTTTTATATAATTTGCTTTCCAATGTTAGTATGCAAGTATGTGCACATAGTTGTGATAGTGTCATATCTAGATAACATCTAGACCGATATTTTGGCGCCAGTACTTTAGTAATGTACACCGGGACCCCACACTTTTTACACAGACACACCACAGCTTGTTTTACTAACAGACTACATCGGCGGTATGGGATTGGCATACAGGGCACATTTGAACTGAACTGTCATGGCTACAGGAGAACCAAACGAGCTCAGATTACTGCTCAAGACCAATTCCGCATCGGTGAGAATGGCTTTCAACACAAGCCACATTCAAATACCCAGTCTCAACGGTGGCTACCCTAGAGTGTGTGAAACCCCCAGTGCTATTTATGGAAGTCTTATAGCAAATTGAACGCGACAAAACATCATTACGGTGCAATTGAATGTCAAATGGATGCTGCTGAGTTCGTATTATATTCTCAGTAGAACTGGAAATCAAAACTCAATTAAGAAGGTGAAACCTGGGATGCAACTCTATACCAAAATACTGAAATTATGCGGTATAGGATATTAGCTGGTGTGAATTTCCTTATTGGCAGTTGGCATACTATTTATTCAGAGTAATACCCTTGTGAAAGAAATATTACTTCTTAGAATAGCGTTAAGGCAATTAAGGCTTGGTCTATGCTGCACTTAGTTTTTCCTTCCCCCTTTCTCCCCCCTTTCTGCCTGTAAATGTGCACCTGATTTTATAAAAATAAAAAACCTGCTAGTTAGTTAACCTACTACTCCCCAACCCCACCTCTTTCTTTCTTTCTTTCTTGCTTGCTTGCATGCGTGCTTTGCGTGTAGGTTTTGTGTGGGGCCAGCCATGGGATAGGTGTGGATTGTAGTCTGCGGGGTGACGGAGTGCACACACACTCTCTGTGAGGTTACTGTCAGCAGGGTCAGGGGTCGCCGGCTAATATGTGGAGCATGGCCGAAGACAAACTGACAAATGACACTCTCGCTTTCTCTCTATCTCGCTCGCTCGCACTCTCTCTCCCATCCTCCCAGCACAGCTGCACTCATGCTCTGCTGGTTGTCATGGGAACAAAGAGTCAGGTTTCAATCCTTGGAACCTTGTTGAAGGTCACTATTTTTTTGGTTCGATTACATAGTTTGTTTCCAATTTATCATTTTATTTCCAAACCTCCCCGATGTGTTTACAGTTTCTTTATATATTCATGAAGAAGTGTGTGTGTGTGTGTGTGTGTGTGTGTGTGTGTGTGTGTGTGTGTGTGTGTGTGTGTGTGTGTGTGTGTGTGTGTGTGTGTGTGTGTGTGTGTGTGTGTGTGTGTGTGTGTGTGTGTGTGTGTCAGTCAGCTGTTTGACCTGATGGCCTTTTTCTGTTGTGCATTTTTTGTGAGCACTGTTTGCTGTTAGCTGTGTTGCATGGAAAAGTGTGTGGGGATCGTAGCTTCAGGCTCATTGCACCCATGTACGCTTTTAGGTGCCAGTAATTGGGGTAGCTTCCTTAAAGTAAACACATACTTCTTCATTCACTTGTATGCACACGCGCACACACACAGGCACACAGACTTTGGATGTACTCTAGCATAAAATATCAGCAGGTGTAAGTAAACACAGCTTCATCCATTTGCCATATGGGCCGATATTCTGTGACATCCTCCTGATTAGTGCAGAGGAAATGTGTCTGTCATCTTTGTATATTTATGTTTTCAGTAAATCATATGTTTGACCTACCTACGGTCTAGGACGGCTCTCCTGGAGAATCACAAAAACATAGAGAGAACGTCAGTGTGGCATGTGAGAGGTGACCAATGGACACATGATCATCCTCTGGAGGATGGCGGTGGGCGGGGTCTTTTAGGACCATGTGCCGAAAGTGTGACTCCACTTCCTCATGCAAGCCCCCGCTGCAGGTTCTCACTTCCTCTTTTGGCTGGCAGATTGGTGACATATCTGAATCAGACTTCAGCTGTCGTGTCAAAGTGGGGGATGCACTGTATTTGCACCATCTGTAAATTCCTCTGTTGCGTTGCCGTGTTGATGAGTAGAGAGCTAATGCGACGAAGTCTCTGATTCACAGATTTTGTTTGGAAGTTCAGATGTCTTTCCAGTACCTATTGCACTCAGTCATCCCTGAAGGGAGAGATAGCTGCCATGTGTTAGCTTCTCAAGATTGTGTCCCTGTTCCTACTGGGCTTTGGGAGGTTTTCCTTAGAGTGAGGGCATGTCATCTTATTGAGGGCCCTGTGTTGTCCTTTGACACTGTAGTTATGATCAAGGGCAATACAAATATACTTGGTTCGACTCATAATAAAATGCAATATTCTGCGTTGAGTTTGTGTTTTGCTTTTTGTTTATTGCATGATGCATACTAAAATACATAAAGAAGTGAAGAAGATAAAAACATTTTAAAAAGCCATAAAACCAGAAGTGGTTTTGTTATTCTTGAGGAACTGGTTTGTTTAAACCAAAGGGTGTTCCAGTATGCATGTTTGTTTGTATGTTCAGAAGTCTTAAGCCTGTGCTGTTTACAGTCTGTTCCACATTTAATAAATGCAAAACATTATTTCTTCTACATTGATTGTAATATTTAGGGGGTTTGCACTTCTGAACTTGACTCTAATCTTGACAAACACTGGCAATGAATTATGTCGTCAGTTTTCTGCCACACACATGCATGGTTTGTTTTTTGTGAACTTCAATCAACCTTTTTTTTTGACACTTAACGATTTAAGCCTATTATCCTGGTCTGTCCATTGATAACTTTCTGACATCAAAGAGCTCCTGGGACCTGAGGCAGACATTTTTGTCAGTGAAAAAGTGAGCAGGATGGAGAGAGAAGCAGAGGGACAGCGAGATTTTCTGGTGTGTGTGTGTGTGTGTGTGTTGTTTGTGTGTGCATTGTGGTCTGTGTCTTGAGTGTCTGTGTGTTATCTCCCAAATGCCAGCCATTCCAAATCACTGTGCACACACTGTTTCACGCATGCAAAAAGGAAATGCTGTGCGGTTGGTTATATTTTGAATTTGTATTTTCCAAAGTCCAATAACAGGAAAGAATACATACATAATATGTACTTTCTAATTGTGTCATCTAATAAACAATCAGTTTAGATTTAGTAAGCAGAAATGGTAAAAAAATATTTAATTATTATATATAACCAGGGTATAAAATTCCCTTTTTTGTCCATTGACCAAATGGCTAGTGAATGTTCAAATTTTACCACTCAATAGATTACCATTGTTTTTTTGGCTGGTGAGTGAAGCAAATCTACCAGTCACTTGCATATTTTACCAGCATTTGGCTTGTGGCTGGTGCTAATTTTGTGCCATGTATATAACTATATTTAACTAACCTCCTTCTTTAGGGGGTTAGTTTTCTATGAATTTGCCCCCCCCAAGGCCATAGATATATTACGCGTATACCGACAGTGGTCTTTGTTGCATTGATGAGTGAGCCGGCCCTCGGCTGTCTGGGCCCTCAGTCTGACTCTGTGTACACTCACACTATTCCAGCGCCACATTCATGTCCAATAGAGTGCCAGCCAAGTATTTGTGTTTGTTTGCAACCATATCTGCAGCCATAGTAACCTAGGGGGAGTGAGAGATGGGCAACCTGGTATAGGCAGGGATGCAGCGAGGGGCGTGTGTGTGTGTGTGTGTACGTGTACGTATGTGTGTGTGTACGTGTACGTATGTGTGTGTGGACGTGTACGTATGTGTGTGTGGACGTGTGTGTGTGGACTATTGTCAAAAGAGTACAAGGCTGTCTTGATCAGTGATCTCGCCTCCTACACACAGAGGCCTCCTGATTGGACAGATGGTGTAGGAACGCAACTGTAGCAGCCAATGAACAAAGGGTGCGGATGAGCCTTGCCCCTGGACCAAAATAACCCGGTAAATACACTGCAGGCACTATGAGAGCTGGGAGCCGGACCCACTGTTAGGACCTCTGTATACAAACAAGGGATGCTTGTAGGCCGGGGGGGGGGCGGGTGGAGGGGGGCAGCGCGTCCTTGCACGTTGTTTTTAAGCACAACCGAAACCGAGTGACACTTTTTGAAACCAATTCCTCCGATCGGAGCTACAGTGGCGGGCTACTCTCAGGTTTTAGGGGTTAATATGAAATGTTACGCCAGCATGACCATTGCTCTGAATCCCTTGTCAAAATGTACAAATTCAAGCCTACATTATTCTCTGAGCGTCCCCTGACCCTCCTGGGTAGTTGCATACGCCGAACAGCACTCCATGCCGGTATGTCACCGCACCGTACGCAGGCTGGCACATTGATTTGTCAAAGCCCCCGATGCTGAAGCCAGCCCGTCGATAATCCACTTAAACAAGTGTCCCCTCTCACTAAGGTCATGCTATGTTATTGGAAAATATGGACAAATATTGGCTAACGCGAGGGTTCACCTAACAGTCAAAGGTGACGAATGAAGTCATCTAATCAAACTTGTGACTCATTTTAAAAGGAAAACCAAAACTTTGAGTTTTTTTGTTTTGATGTGTTTTGTATGGCTTTATTATAGGTTTAGTGATACGGTCGCGAGGTTCCTCAAAAACATTGACTTTCCCCAAGCATCATGGGGTGTGTGCATGACTGTGGAATATTTTTTTGGATGGGAAAATAATTGTGTGTCCAACAAATCTAAATACTACTGGTTCTTAAACCTGTATCCTTTTAATGCATAATAAAAACGCATTAAAGGAGAAAATGAATAGTGTATATCGTGAATATGGTCTTCGTGGACACATGATATCCCAATCCCAATGCTATGAGCACACCAGCTGTAATCATATATGCCTTTTGCCGAGTTTATCATTAACACTATAGATAGCCTCATCATATCATATAATCAGCACTGCTGTCGAGGTATTCCAGAAATACACATGCTATATTTAGTAGGTGAGTTAGGGACAATGTAATGCCACCAGATGGAGCTCATATCCTGGCTTGAACAAAGGTGTCTTACTCACCTGAGCAGTAATATCTTGGAGTTGCATATGGTGTGTGTCTCCTTGGTGTGCACCGCGAGAGGCAGGCATTTTTATTTTATCTTTGGTTCAAGTGACAACCAAGTGCAATCATTTTATATCTTGAATGTCATGCGAGTTATTTTTACAATCCTTGCACATATACACACCATTAGATTAGTCATGGAAATGTTCTTGGTAATATCTGTGATATCTGTGATTCAATGCTTAGTGATAAGATATACCTGCCGCCGTTTGTTAGTTTTTTCCCCACACCCATTCCACCACTGTTTTAGAGATGTGTCATGTTGATTTGATAGAGATATTTAATGTTGAGACGTATGATATCTGAGACTTGTTGTTATCATGTCATTCACTGTCATGTTGATTTACTGGATAAGTACCAGGTCAACCTTAATAACATCCACAGTGGTTTCCTACAGGGTTACACAGAATGATCACCAACAGTGTTATGCAAGGGCATAGAACAGGTGACTTGTACAATCATAACACACTGTGTGTACCGGTATACTGTGTGTGTGTTGTGTGTGCGTGTGCGTGTGTGTGTCTTTACTGGATACTAGGCCCCCTTGTTCTTCCCCCAAACTCCTGCATTCCGGCTAATTTAGGGGAAGACTGGTGTGGAGGAGAAGCTGCGTTGGCGTCTCGAAAGCAGTGTGTGTGTGTGTGTTGGGGTGACTAAGACACTTACTCACTAACTCATTCTACTGTTACTCGCCCTACGAAGGGGGGAGTGGTGTCGCGGCCACCGATCTCCCATAGGCACGCACTAGAGAGCTAGGATCACACACAGCTTTCGCTCTGTTTCCTTTTGATACCACATGGGTCATCATCAGATGGTAATGGGAAACGACACGCTGTCTTGAGGATAACCAGACGGTAGCTTGGCCCCAGGTAAAGACGCATTTCTCTCTCATTTGTCGGTGTAAATAATAATCACATGGTCAGTGTGACATTGTACTTTTTTGTAAGAGTCAAAAGGTTTGCTGTCTAATTAGATGTGTCCCAAATGGATAATAACTCCAGGCTGGTTGCTAAACACCCGCTTGTGTTGAAGTGTTTTCAGCACAGAATTAAGTTCTCATTCAACCCAATGCTTTTCACAATGTGTTCATGTGCCGAGGTGGTGGTTGAATCGATCTGGATTCCATCCAGTGTGTATTGCACTTTAATCTTTTCAAAGAGGGATTAGTTGTGTATATCATCTCCAGAGACACTGCCGTCTTATGTACCACTATCATTTGGTTTGCAGTTTGCGTGGCATGTCCTACAAAGTGGCTTGTATGCATCACCATGTCACGCATGATGGTGATGCCTGGATAGGGCGAGGGTTGCACTGTAGTGTGAGCTGATGCAAACAAATGCATGTTGCCATAGCGGTGTACTTGCCGGCATTGCACTAGCAGCTCTTTTGCCCATGTGGGAGTTTGGAGGGATTGGCCTTCTTGTAAAGCACTTTGGGTGCCTTTCAGTTATTGTAAAGTGCTATATAAATAAATTTGATTTGATTTTGATTTGGATTGACATATGGTGTCTGGATGACATCGATGCTTAAATTGCTGTTCTCAATGTATCAATTTATCTCGAAATTTTGAAAATAAATAAAGCTAACGAAAAGTTACGATTGAAATAAAGTGATTTGAAGCTAATTATATAGCCTATCAAAATGCCTAGAAGGCCCATCCCCCCTCTGACCAGTTATTCACATGAATATTATGATTGTCATGTTTATTATGATTCAATTAATTAATTTGGTTTGATCATTTTAACTTTCTTCCTTGAGTAATAAATAAATATAATAATTTCGAAATAGCTTTTGGAAAAAGCCATAGCTTCATCATAAAATGCAGTACTACGATAAAGGGCTTTAACAATAAGGGTGGTCTTTGGATGATGCGACCCAATATGTTATAGACTCGTTGAGTTGCGGTTGTGGTAAGACACCCCGGTTTTCTTTCGTTATTTTTGGCTTGGAGGAAGTTGCTTCACTTTAACATCATCAGGTGTTGGGAAAGCCAACAGAAGGAGGAAGGCCGGTAGTTTTCATTTGCTGTTGAGCTTCCTTTTCTTTGGTCTTTTTTTCTTCTTTGTTTCGTCTCTGACTGACATACGATGCAGGCATTTGGTTTTGAAGGGCAATAATGTAATCGTCAATCTATTCTCACCAGCTCACTGGAATGACTACAGCCGAGCCGGTGCCAATGCTGCTCTGTTTATGTGTGCGCATGTGTGTGTGTGCGTGTGTCAGTGGCTCTCTGTTACATAGACATGTTTGGGTGCACTATATTTAGTCTTCTCTTTATTCTGCATGGATGCAACAGTGGCTGACACAAACAGCTACAAACAGCGTTTCTGGGCTTTCCTGTATTTATAGACAATGGTGATTCATTTTGACTAACAGAAGCCATTCATCTCTTCTGTTATTGATGACAAACTGCATCTGCAGCTTTCCAGAGGCAAAAACATTTCTTGTGACACGATAACAAGAACACAATAACACATGAGAAGTTTATGAGAAGACTACCAGATATAAATGTCCTCAGGTCTCGGGTTTTTCTTCTTTATTTTTGGTTACAGATACTCCAATACTACCATACTGTTCTTTAGTCCCAGCTCAGCACCATCCGACTGCAGGGTGACGACAAGTAAATCATCAGGAAGAAAGTCTCTCCTACATATGTGTGACTAATGGAAAGAGGGACGAATGAGAGTTGTGTAAAGGACATAATTAGAATTGCGGGTTATTGCAGCCGTACGTGTCACAAACTACGTGACTTGCATGCTGGCACAGGCCTACACAAACTGACCAATACACAAACCAACACCTGTGTGCCTTACATCCACCACAACAACATCCTATTCTTGGTCACAAACATTCATCATCTCGTTGTTTGTTTGTTTGTTTGTTTCTTTCCTTCCTGCAGATTTCTCTCCAGCCTCTTGTGGTTTTTGTGAAATGTAGTCAGCAGCACAGGCAGCGTGTACCAGTCTTTGCCAACACTACTTTCCTATCAAACAGGTAATGGTCTGCATTTGCCTGCCTGCCTGCCTGTTCGACTGTCTGCCTGCCGGCCTGTATATCTGTATCACTCGCCACTAGTGTCTCTGTTTTTAGGGATACAGGTGTGTGTGTGTGTGTGTGTGTGTTAAAAGCATTTAAATATGAAAATGTAGGTCTTGTAAAGGCATGTTGCTTGGTTAACCTGTTACATTGTCAATCTTTCTTCCCAAAATGTTTGAATCTTGTTCCCCTTCCTTGCAAGTTTGGATTCAAATAAAACCAAGTGTGTGTGCGTGCGTGCATGCATGCATGCATGTGTGTGTGTGTGTGTGTGTGTGTGGCGGGAGACCAAAGAGGAATATGCCATGCCATCAGTGACATGCCTTCCTTTGGGTGAGTGTTCACATTCCCCACTGGGTATATATATACTTTATATACACAGGACGTATGTGTGTGTATATACGCACATATACATACACACGCACACGCACACACACACACACACACTGGGGAATGTGATACACTCACCCAAAGGAAGGCAGGATTGCATGTCACACACACACACACACACACACACACATACACACACACACACACACACACACACACACACACACACACACACACACACACACACACACACACACACACACACACACACACACACACGAAGATCCAGTTGCCCATATAGAAGATCATTAATCAAACCATCAATCTATCAGCAAATGGTATATATATATATATATATATACATATATATATATATATATGTGTGTGTGTGTGTGTGTGTGTGTGTGTGTGTGTGTGTGTGTGTGTGTGTGTGTGTGTGTCTATCTAGAGGATTAATATGATATTGTGTTAATCAGATCTACATGCTCATACACACACACACACACACACACACACACACACACACACACACACACACACACACACACACACACACACACACACACACACACACACACACACACACACACACACACACACACAAACACAAACGGATGCCCCAATGGAACATGGTGTTACTCTGAAAAGGGGAACTGAAATTAAAGTTGCTCACAGCCACAAAAGGTATTCACAGCGCGCCCAGCTGACCCTAGCGGACGCCCTTTTCCCATGTCACTCGGGGGCAATGAGATGAGTCTCCCCAAGCAAGATTTGGAGTGAATCCAAGTCATGTGACAGTAAATGCAGCATGTCAAATGAGGCCTACTGTATATACCAAGTTTCAGAAATGTAGGTGTATCAGGGCGGCAGGGCTGAGCATTTAACTTTGACCGCCCCCTATGGGCGAACTGGTACCAAACTTTTTGGAGAATACTTATGTCATCAACAAATTTGAAAACTTTTGAGCAATCAGTGGCTGAGCCTTCGGCCCCCGATAAATAATATCCGCTAGAATAACAAACGGTATCCACAGTTTGACTGTGTATTCAATTTTTTTTCCAGCAGCGGTGCTGAGGTGTCTGTGTGTGAAGTGCACTATGTAGATGTGCATGTGCACGGTGCTGATGTGTGCATGTGCATGGTGCTGATGTGCGCATGTGCACGGTGCTGATATGCGCATGTGCACGGTGCTGATATGTGCATGTGCATGGTGCTGATGTGCACGGTGCTGATGTGCGCATGTGCATGGTGCTGATGTGCGCGGGTGCAGAGAGGTTTTAGTGTGATCAGTGATTCCTGTAGGGCTCTGGTGCATTCCAACAGAAATGGTCTCATACAATGGTACAACAATATAACATAACAAGAAATAGCATGCGAGCGCACTATGTATGCGAGCCAAGACTTTTTGGCATTAATGTTAGCACAAATGCAGTTTTCAGTCTGCAATTTGTAGCCATCCCATTGTCTAGGTTTCATAATGCTGTTACTTATGTTCCACACAATCAAATATGTAGGCTACTTTCTATTATTAAGTCACTTTTTCTCTTTATGCTTCCTACAGTTAGTATAAAGCCATTCATGAGCTAATGCCACCTACAGTATCATGCGTTTTCTATTCTTCTATAGCAGAAATCTATTTTGCTGTATTTTTACACTATTTCTCCAATTACAATAATGACAACGTAACAGTTGAGGGGGGTACAGTAAGGGGCACCTATGATATATATGTTTTTAAATTAAACAAATAGCATTTGGGGCGGCCATCATAATTTTAATTATTTTTTTATTTTTTGCATGATTGGCGCTAGTAATCCCGTATAGCATTAAAGGCCCCATGTAATGAAAAATACATTTTCCCAGTGTTAATCATGTGTCCCTGTGTTAATTGGTCATTTATCTCTTGTTATATGCCAAATTCAAAAAGAGTATTTTTTTACATCAAAATCCCTGTCTTTTTCTGTGAAAAGGTTTCAGATGTTTGATGACTCATCTTGAGTTTACTAACTTTACATCCAATGAAGATGCTTTCTCGAGTCCAAATCTGCATGCGAAGGTGGTGGCGAGAAATCCTCCACAACAGAGAGCAGGCTGTCCTCATGGCTTGTTAAGCTGCTAGCTACTGTCAATCCGGGACAAGTCCCCCCCTAGCTTTGTGTTTTCACTGGAAATACGGAAATATGCAGAGTCAAATAGCACTCTTACTTACGTTTCACGGGGCCTTTAACCATAAAATATGTTTGAAGGCGATGGAAGGATTTGCCATTTACACTATTTTATAAAATTGCCATTAGTTTTTGTTAAATCAATACTGTATAGGATTCTCCCAAGCATTCCCAGTCTTTGGAAATGCTTGGGAACGTTTTCATGTGCTTGTGTATTTCGGTGTGCTTGTATGCATTCGTGTGTGCAAGGAATGCTTGCTTGCTTCTCGTGTGTGTCTGTGTGTGTGTGTGTGTGTGTGTGTCACATTCAGTGGCTCTTGGTTCCCTGCATCTGCAGAGACACCTCTATAAATACACACTAACAAATTACCACCATGTCTGTAATCCCCAAGTTTTTATTAGCATCGCGCTGCCCCCTGTGTGCATGTCACATTTTGGGAGCCTAAAAGAAATCTCTGCGAGGCGCTCGGTGTGGTTTGTGTTGTGCAAAGTGAACAGATCGTGGGCACCGTGTGTGTATGTGTATGCATCGAGCATATACGTTTGTGTGTGTGTGTGTGTGTGCGTGTGCGTGTGCGTGTGCGTGTGCGTGTGCGTGTGTGTGTGTGTGTGCGTGTGTGTGTGTGTGTGTGTGTGTGTGTGTGTGCGCGTGTGCGTGTGTGCGCGTGTGCGTGAATAACCATATCAGATCCAGAAGTGACCTCTGACCCGGTCTTCCTCCGCTCGGCGTCCGCCCCCTGGCCAGCAGACTTGTGAAGCGGAGCGGCGTGACATCACAGTGCCGGGGCGCACAATGGCAGTAGTATGATGCCACCGCGTCACAGATGCCTCGCTCAGCCCCTGGTGGATGCCGGGCAGCTGGGAGGCCGACGTGGGAGAGCACTCTGCCTGGTAGCAGTGCATCACCATATGACATCAGGAAGTGATTGTGTGTGTGTGTGTGTGTGTGTGTGTGTGTGTGTGTGTGTGTGTGTGTGTGTGTGTGTGTGTGTGTGTGTGTGTGTGTGTGTGTGTGTGTGTGATCATGAAGGGGGGGGGGGATGAAAGGGAGGAGGGTAATGACAATGTCTTATTGTCATCTATTCTTTTTATTCTTATTATTCTATTTCTGGAGGATATTTGTGGAAGATCAGCTTGTCGGTCTGGGAGAGCTTGTATCCACTTTCATGGATACAAGCTAAGGGCCTCCACAGGAAGTTGATATTTTATGGTTTTAGTCGAGCCTCACATGCCTAATTCATCCAAATTGAACGCACGCCGGGTATGATCATGCTGAGAATTATATTGCAGCACTGTTTTGTTAACAGTTACGTGACGGGCATCGCTGTTGGCATTAGCGGATGAGTTTTAATGATGTTTCGATTTTATTTGTATTTACATTATTGTATTTTTTCCGGTGGAGGGAAACAGGAGCTGTTCCCGCCCTCCGAGTGCTTGGCATTCTTGTCCTGACGATTGACTTTGGAGGTGTAATCACCCCATTCGTCAGTCTCTATAAATACTCCTGACACGGCATTCAAAACCTGTGTGTGTGTATCCATGTGCACCTTTTGTGTTTTGTACGTCCAGAAGTGTGCACGTATGTCCGAGTTCCCTCTGTAAAAAGTGGTGCAGGGCAGGCCTGTGTTTTTGTTGTTGTTACAGTAGTTAGCAGAAGGAGGCTAAGTAGCGTTGGCAGTAAGAGAGGACAGCTATACCTGCTGTGTACCATTTTGTCTGCTTTGTTTGATTTCTTTTGTTTGTAATGTACATGGTGAAAATAGCAGCATTTGTTTACAAGGGCATTTTGGATCTTCTTTGCAGCGGAGACTACATTTCCCAGAGTTTGTGTGTATGTGTGTGTATGTGCGTGTGTGTGCACGCACACGAGTATGTACGCGTGTGGGCCAGTGTGTGCGCCCTCGGCTATTGAAAAGTACACTTTGGACAACAGGCGACTTGAGACCCTCTCAATAGGAGCTGGCCTTCTTATTGTACCCCATACACAAAGAGCCTTTCTCACTCTCTCTCTTCTCTCGCTCTTCTCTCTGCCCATATATGGGTAGTGGCTCCCAGATCTGAAAGAATCGAGCTCTGGTTGGTCAATTGGGAGCCTGATGTGACTCTAGCTGTCTCTCTCACTCGCTCACTCGCTTGCGAATTAGAAATGGCATCGGCCAAAGATGCAGACAAAAGAATACATTTCAGGCGGTGGCTCATAACGTTTGAAAAACCACACTGATGGCTGAGTCTGAGGGGAATTTCCACCTCATGGGGTTCCCCTGTGTGCGTGAGGCGTACAGATACGGACACAGATTGCAGAAGGTGTGCCAGAAGTGTGTGGGAGGGTGGGTTTGTGCACATGATCTTACCACAATAACATGCATCACCACCACCAGCACATGACCTGTCATCTGCCATTTGCCATGGTTGCATTTCATCATCACCTTGGCCAGCAGAGCAGTGCTTGTTGTGGTTGGGTTGTGTTACTTCATCACAGCGTCACAGCCCTGTCTACCTCACCTCTGTGCCCTTCCTGTGGGTGAGATGCACATGGTTCCACCACAGCAGAAGCGGCAGCTCAGATAGCTTAGATAATATATCACTGTTTAAATAAGGGCTGGTTTCGTTTGGGGCGTTTGTTTGTCGTTTGTTGTAATTATCCGAACCGTAGTCCGCATCACAGAGAGCAGACAGACAGACAGACAGGCGGTCGTGGGTGGGCCTTGGTGTGCCTGGGCACACCCACTGAAGTTACTGCTAACTACCAAGATTGAATGTTTCAACACGTGGCGTCCAAGGCAGGGTCTCCCTGTGAATACATGACGTTGTAAGTGACGCAAAAAAATGTGTGTGTGTGTGTGTGTGTGTGTGTGCGCGCTCATGCCACTTACTACAGCTTCTCTCTAGGTGTCCATGTAGCCTTCTGTGGTGGGAAATGTAGTATTTGATGATGATGAAAAATTGTAAAATTTTAATTAGGTCCATGTCATCGTGGTCAGCAGCATCCTATGAGTTGCCATTGTCTGAGTCACAGTATGTTATCTCAGTCTACTTGAAGGTATACTGTAGGCTTTCATGTTGAATGCCTGCATGCCGACACCCCATGTTTGCAGGCTGACCAAATGGGATGTTTAAAAGACCAGGCAAGCTACTGATGGCTGTGTTGTGTGCTCTCTCATTCAGCTGAATTAAATCAACTACAATGCTTTGCTGTAACGGGAAGTTTCAAGTGTTTTACTCTCACAAGATAATTTCCTCAACACTGCTTTTATGCACAGGCTTGTATATTTTAGCAATGCTGTTGCATCTGTATACATAATGGACTGTGGGCTATCAACGATTGTAAGTTAGCTATGATTGGTCTGGGGCGAGTCGAGGCCCACCCACATTTTGAGTTAAAAAAACAAACCTGACTCACGAAGGTCTAATCCCAGCTTATGTTCCCTATATGGTAGAGAGGCAGTTTTTGAGTTTTTGTCAGTTTGTCAGTCATCCTTTTTTATAAAAAGATTATCCAAGCAAGCTGAATTATTGAGTAAAGTACCTCCATTGCAAGTCACTGTGCAGGAGTAGGTAGGCAACCACACTAAACAATGACTG
This sequence comes from Merluccius polli, assembly GCA_030340625.1. Lineage (NCBI taxonomy): Eukaryota > Metazoa > Chordata > Actinopteri > Gadiformes > Merlucciidae > Merluccius > Merluccius polli. The sequence goes on from JAOPHQ010004470.1 coordinate 14,204, forward strand.
AGCATATTCTTAAAATGGCTTTGTTAGACGAATGTTCTTCCCTTTTTTCTTTCAGACTGGTATGAATCAGCCGTATTTTGATGTAATATATAAAAATGTGGGAGGGACATGAGCTTATCGCTAAGGGAGAATATTATCACTCATGTCTAATGACTACTCTCCCACATTTTGGTACTCACTATTCCTCACTGGCTGTCTCATTGTTTGACTTTGCCTCTCTCTCTCTGTCTCTCTCTGTCTCTCCTGTCTGCAGGTGTCTCGCTCTCTCTCGGGCTGGACTGCGGAGCGTTGACGTCGGCTCGCCCACCACTCCCCCCCCCGCCCCCCAGCCATGGCCTCGCGCGTCGCCCTGCGCATGCAGGTACGTACGCCGGTAGTGAGACGTTCACTGGCAACCCTCAAATGAGCCTCAGCGGCCCACAATGCAACGCACAGGTCTGGTCAAGTATGTAATGTAGTGGTAGTATGTAAACAAGTTGCTTTTTCCGAATGTCTTCATCTCCATGTTGAGCTCTATGATTCAACTTACCTTAATGTTTTGTGGCACAGTTTTTCCATAGGGTGTATTTAACTAGAATCGACATGGCTACGCTTTAGCCACTTTTTTAGCTGATCACATTGGTTCCGCTATTTTGTATTTTTTATTTTATTTAGTAAAGTAAGTACTGTGGGACGTGGTCAACCTTATTGTAAAACAGTGTTCACTTTGTCTGCTGCTCCCTCTAGTGGTGGATACAAACCCTCCCTGGCAACCAAACCGATATATCACATGTTCCTGGCACAGAAATCAACCTAAATAAAATGTGCCTGTGTGTCTGTGTCAAAAACACAGCTGATGCGAGACCAGCTGCAGCAGGAGGAGCAGCGTGAGCGACAGCAGCAGCAGAATGCAGCGCTGCAGTACATGCAGCAGCGCATGGGGCCCCACGGGACCCCGGTGGCGCCCAGCATGGCTGTCAACGCCCCGCAGCACTACCAGAGCATGCAGGTGCCTGTGGAGGTGCTCAAGGTTAGTGGGTGGGCACACAGCGTGTGTGTGTGTGTGTGTGTGTGGGTGTGTGATTTTGGTCATGTCTGAGCTGTAGTCAGGGCTGTAGCGGGAGGGCGTGTGTGTGTGTTTGTGTCGGGGGGGGGGGGGCGGCAAAATGTTGAAAAAGGGGGTCGGTGGGTCGTTTGATGTCTTGCATCGCAGAACGCGAGGATTTCCCACTGAGCCGAGACTCCCCTTCCCACCCCCCCCCCCCTGTTGGTTCTTCGGATGTGTGAATAAAATAATGAGTGTGAATAAAAAAACTCTAAATAAAGCTACAGCTCTGTAAATAAATAAAGAATTCAATACATTTCCCCACCAAAACACACACACACACACACACACACACACACACACATACAAAAAATGAAAGAAAAAACAAAACCCAGTGAACTTTGAAGCACGAGGGCTTGGACCGAGGCTAATGTGTGGCTGCTGGAGGAGCGAGAGGGGAGGGGATAGTTGGAGGGAGATGTAGTAAGTAAGTAAGGAGGAGGTGGTGTGTGTGTGTGTGGGTGTGGGGGGGTGTGTGTGAGGGGGCATGGTTGTAATCCGCTCACGTGCTACGGTGAGTGGAGACAGCACCCCCCCCCCCCCCCCCCCCCCAGCCTCCTCCTCCTCAGCTGGGCCAAGTGGCCAGGGTGCTCTCAGAGGAGGGGGGGCAGGGAGCCGTGGTTGTGTTTGGACTCCCGGGCTCTGCACGTCTCGACGGCTGCTACGCAGGCAGGAGGACACGCAGGGAGACCGGGGGGGGGGGGACAGCACACGGACGCAACGACACGCGGTGCAGACTGCGCTGGAGCAGCAAGCAGGTAGGGGGAGGGCAGGCAGGCAGGCAGGGGTGGAGGTGGAGGTGGGGAGGCTTGTCTGACTTGTCTGGAGAGAGGACAGACCGGGGCTGAGGTGAGATAACACCTTGTCAGACAGGGGACAGATAGCGCACTCCCAGTGACATTTAGCCAGATTCCAATGATGCTTGTGTGTGTGCGTGTGTCCTTATCTTTGGTATGGTGCGGGTTGTATTGTCCTTTTCTGTTACTGTAAAGGTTGTAACTGGGACACAGTTGCACTTATTCTCGGTTCTGATTGCGTATGGCCTAAGTCTACGACGGCATAAATGGTTAATCGTGTTAGTTGTCCGTTTGGGGTAGAATTAAAATCAAGTATGTGTGCGTGGGTGCATGTTGGGATGTGTAGGCCAGCTCTGTTCCCCTTGGTGTTGCTGGTTTCCTGTGTGTTTTTTTAAAATACACACCCTTGACTGTTAGTCTAGTGTCCGACTGTCGCCTGGCAGGAACAAAGAAATATCACTCATGTATTTTTCGTCTGCCAGATCATGAGACAGGATTACATTCAGTTGCATTCAACTGTCAAAACCCATGTCACACACACACACACACACACACTTGTTGTTAACACTCATGTGCGCCAGCAGGCGCCATCTGAGCAATTGTTTTAGTGAAAGTTTCTGGTTGATTTGCCATAATCCTGGTCTGTGTGGTGAAACCGAGTGGGGGGGGTTGGTATGTATAGTGGTAGTAGACTGGAGTAGACCTGACCGTTTGATGTGAAAGAATGAGGGCAGCCCACTGCTGCTCTCCCACTGCTACTATAGAGGAGTTAGCCTGGGCCTTACAGCTCTGGTCAGCTGGTGCAATGTGAGGAAACCACAGTTATGTCCAAGGTTAAGCGGTTCACCAGTGGTGAATGGTTTGAAAGCAAGGTGGTTAGGCATTTGGATAAGAAAAAAACACCTATTAACTATTGAAAAGTAATTGATCTATTTATGTGTGTGTGTGTGTGTGTGTGTGCGTGTGCGTGTGCGTGTGCGTGTACTTTATTCATCCCCGAGGGGAAACAAAGGTGCTACAGCAGCTCACATCAAAAAACACAACAGTATTAATAAAGTGAGTGACAATAGAATAAAAAACATATCTATCATATAAACGTTGTGTGTGTGTGTGTGTGTGCAGGTCCAGACCCACCTTGAGAACCCCACAGACTACCACATCCGCCAGTCTCAGAGGCAACAGGTGAAGGAGTACCTGTCCACCACCTACGCCACCAAACAGGTACAGTAGCAGCAATACCGGTTCCTCCTGTCTACCCGCCTATCTGTTGTTTTATATGGATGAGTATACGTCTTTCAGGTCAGTTTGTCTTGCTAGCTCTTCATTGGTTTAATTATTGACCTATCTAACAATATAACAAACATATTCTGGCATCCAGCTCATCCCATGGAATGATTTTGACACCTAACTATTGAAACTTGAATTGTGTTTTTTAAGCTCTGGAGCCGAGCCCAGAGTTTCTGCTTTCCTGTGGGCTATCTAAAGTGTGCATCTGTGTGCATCCGTGTTTTTCTTGGTAGTTTGTTTTGTAGCCTACTTTTGACAGCTCCAACCATAGCCCATACATACTTGTTTCTATAGGGGCCATAATACCGGTCACAAGTCACCGCTGCTTGTTAAAACAGTCAATGAAAAAGAGGGTGTGAATCAATTCAAACCAGGAAGGTGTAGGGTAGGCTGTATAAAGAGCCCATCTCATACCCATCTCATTGTCGGTGCTGTCAGAGGTGGCCAACAACAGGCTGTATAATGTCATGCCCTTTACACCATTTCATACCTGATCTCTCCGTCTCTCCTCTCCCTACCGTCCCAAAGATGGTCCATGCGGTGGCAGGGGTGGTGCAGCCCTCCCCGCCCCCCTCCTTGGTCCCCCCGGGCGGTTCGGCCTCGGCGCCCCCCCCCCTGCACTCCCCATGCATGCGCACAGAGCAGCTCATGTCCGGGTGCAGCGCCCCCAACAGCCCCATGGCCATGCTCAACATCGGCTCCAACCAGGAGAACGAGGTACACGCGTGAAACACACACAGTAGACGTGAAACACACACAGTGGACGTACACACAAGCACATGCTTGCTAAGATTTGCTAAATAAAGATGGCAAAGCTGAATACACAGCCTAAAGCCTTACATTCCTTAAAGGAGAACTCCGGTGTAAAATGGTTGTGGGATATGTTTAGTATGAGAACGAGTTCCAACGTTACATGGAGAGCAAAAAAAAGCCGATACGACGCGAAGCTAAGTTTGCTGTTTCCAGCCGATTCTACCAAACTGCTATACGTTTGAGTGCTAAGGGCATCTCACCTGGTAAAAAATAAATTGCTATTTTAAAGCACTTACAAGGCTAGAAATAGCCTGACACTTGTAGGCTACAGATAGTTTATTAAAAAGCATATTTTATCACGCAAGCTCTGTGTTCGTCAATCGAATTATCACAGAGCTCGCGTGATCATCAATCGACTTATCGAGCCTAAAAAAAAAACATGGCGTCGACGGGTGAACTACTGAAGGTATTGTGTGTATAAAATATGCTTTTTAATAAACTATCTGTACACTTACGAAGTTGTCAATGCCTCGTTTTATATGTTAAGACCCTCATTATACTACCAAAGAAGTGTTAGGCTATTTCTAGCCTTGTAAGTGCTTTAAAAAAGTGATTTATTTTTTACCAGGTCAGATGCCCTCAAACTTATAGCAGTTTGGTCGACTCGGCTAAAAACAGCGAACTTAGCTTCGCGTCGTATCGGCTTTTTGTTGCTCTCCATGGAACATTCAAACTAAACTACGTTATCATACTAAGCATCCCAGAACCATTTTACACCGGTGTTCTCCTTTAATACACCTTTAAGTGTGTGTGTGTGTGTGTGTGTGTGTCTGTGTGTGAGCGCCAAATTGGTAAAATGCCTTTTTGTTGTTGCATGCACTATGTGCACATCATCTGCCCTCGCCAAACCTGTGATGAATGTGTTAACTGATTCTGATTATCATTGCCGTTTAAATGCCCCATTATGGCCTTACAGCTGTAATTACATTTTAACAAGTGAACGGGACACTACCCCTACGGCGGGTCCTTGGAAAGGGGCGGACTTTGACCCTACTACTGCTCCCTGCATCAAGCCTTCCAGTGTCTCTCTCTCCCTGAGAGACAATATCATCAGCATAGCATTAGGATTTGCAATGCTATTAATGACGTGTCTCCCGTGAAATGTGTTTTCCCAGTGGTTCGTTGTATAATTGTTTAATTGTAATGTGCTGTAGCCCTATGTGTGCTGTTTCAGTGTTCAGTGTTTTGGAGTCCCTCACATGACGCAGACAATAATGTACGGCAAGCGTTGGATACAACAGAGGATTATAAGCATGACCACCACATCTCTGACTATTTCTTATTACGTTTTTTGGTTTTTTTTAACAGATGGATGAGGTCATCGATGACATCATCAGCATGCAGTCTAGCTACGATGACATTCAGACATACATTGACCCGATCCAGATGCCTAACACAGTAAGTGCATATTTCACCATTGAACTGTCCCATACACAGTTTGCAGTCTCTCTTGTTTTCTCCCTTCACCTCTATCCGCTGTACGACACCACCACCACCACCACCACATATTTACAGTCGCAGACACACTCCCCAACCCCAGCTGAAATCAATGCTTCGGTTGCCGATAAAGATGTTGCTGCTGGTATTGTGTAATGCTGGTGAAGCAGGCCCAGTCCTGCATGTGGTGTTGGAGATACCAGGGCTGCTCCCTGGGCCGCAAACCAGGAAGTGCGGGGGGGGGGGAAATTACGCAGTGTTTTTGTTTGAGATATTCCCATTATATTCTACCTTCTGATATTCTGTGTAGAGGAACTCATTCACGAGTGGCAGGATGGCGGTTTCAGAAGGCTATTTCAACAAATGTTTTTCTACAGTGGCCGGTCTACTAAGGACTTGTCTGTGTGCTCACACCAGAAGCTTTATGAGCTACAAGAGCGGCCGGCAGTCATTCATTTTCAATGGGAGCTGGTGAAGAGAGGCGTCCGCCGCCGCCACAGCAGCAGTGAGCGATGTGAGCGATGAGAGTTGAAATAATAATTATTATTATTTGCAAATTTGTCAGCATCGGCGCTGAAGCGGCAACCGAGCTGGATTGTATTTTATCTGGTTTTAAGTTTCCAGCAAACATGGAGAAGGAACTATTTGTTGACTATTTGTAACTATTTTGTCTCCGGTGTCCCAGAGCTATAATCATAGTCTGTTTGTCTACCGGGACACAAACATAGACGCGCACACAAACGTGATCTTCATTTCTGTTTGTTGTATTGTGTACTGAGAGCGAAGAACCATGTCCAATTCCTTGTGTGTGGAAACATACTAGGCCAACGATATGATTCTGATTCAATGATTTGATTGGATTCCACTTTGATTTCAATTATGTTGCCATTCATACAATAGCTGAAAGTGAATTGTTTAGAAATATGATTTGCTTGCTAAATAATACATGAAACGTGGAAAATAGTTTATATGATGATGCTTTTCCTGGCTGCCGAGAGTTTCTACGACACACTTGATATTGGGCACAACTGAACTTGGCGCTGTTTGAAGGATCCTCCTCCAGGAGCCAGAGCTCCCAGAGGCACAACTTAATCTTTTAGTGTGACCCCACAGTAAGGTCAATGGTGTCCTGACAGGACGTTTTACCTCATCTTCCCACCGGCCGAGTTTGTGTTTGCAGTTGGCCAAGGAGGGATGCCGACAATGGGAAGATTATACTGACGTTTTCCTGAGTGATCAGTCTTTGTCTGGATCCGTGATTAATGGTCAGCCATATCACGTTTGTTGTGGTTCTGCTGATCAGGTTGTTTCCAGTAGTGATCCTTTCCATGTAGTGCGCGTCTAGCAACTTGATTGGTCGAAAAACAAATTTGAAGCGAAAGAAAATGAAACGGCCCGTTCACCTATATTTGAGCTTGTCTGCCATCAGACTTTATTTGTCTTTATTTGTGAGACTAGGGCTCAGTTGACTCCTTGACTGTCGTGTGTCACACACACACAAACTCACTCTGTCTCACTCACTCATTCACTCTGTCTCACTCATTCACTGTCTCACACTATATATATACATATATATATATATATATATATATATATATATATATATATATATATATATATATATATATATGCGCACACACACACATATATGTACATACACACACACCGTTCAAGTGAACACACAAATAGAAGTGTGTAATTTATTTAAGCATGTAGGAGCTGAGACATTCCAGCACTAAAGAACGCTAAGCGAATCCTATACGGTGAGCGAGCCATGTAGGTCCCTGCCATACAGTGATGTCCCTTTGAGTCCAGGCACACAGAAAATTAACAATTAAGCCGCTGTTAGTTAGAGTTAAACTTGTTTACGACATTTTCACAGAGAGGGGGGAGAGGGAGAGGGCTGGGCTGTGAAGGGAGGAGGAGGGCAGCGGGGTGAGGAGGAGGAGGAGGAGGGGGGGGGGGGGGGTAGTAATTTCTGAGCTGAAGGAAGAAAAAAAAGCAGGCTGAAAGTCCAGATAGGGGGAAAGTTCACTCTTGCCTGGCGGAGAGCAGAGGTTAGAAGAGGGACGGAGCTGGTGTTGTTGAGGTCAGTCCCTCGGGAGAGGAGCGACAGAGAGAGGAGAGGAGCGCCAGAGAGAGGAGAGGAGAGCCAGGGAGAGGAGAGAGGAGAGAGAGAGAAGACTGAGGGATGAAGGAGATGAGTAAGACCTATGCCATCGTGGAGGTAATTGACGGAGAACAGATTCAGCTGGTAAGAATATCCTAGCTGTGTGTGCGTGCGTGTGTGCGCGCGTGCGTGTGTGTCTGTGTGTCTGTGTTGTTTTTTTCTTCTTCTGTTGGGACAAATACGCTAGTAGTTTTAGTGGCGTGGTGGTGAGAGGTGTACTCAGTGTGTTGGTGTGGAATGAGGGCCATGCTGTAGGCTGGTGCAGGGCCGGGCCAGCAGGTCAGCTCTAACTCCCAACATCAGGTCTCTGATTATTGCATTAGCCTCCGCCCTCAGCCAGGCAGGAGCTGCTGGAGCTAGAGCTTGGGGGCCTGGGCTGGGCTTGCGGTCTGCTCTGGCTGTACTGTAGATCTCACTAGCAACCTGGTCGGTAGGTTTTTTTTTTTTGTTGGATTTGTGTTTTATTTATTTTTGGACATGTTTTAATGCTACAGTCCTGTCCAGCGCGTGCCGGGTGAGTGTCGTGTTGGCAGCGCCGCAGAGGGGGACATGCCGTTGGGATCATGGCCTGGGACATTGGGCCTGGGGTTAGTCTCAGCCAGTGTCACTGTGATCGTTTGAGATGTGGTGGTCTCTGCTAGAGGTTTTATCTGTATCACTCACTGAATGGTTTGATTGCTTCTCGCTCTCTGTGTGCTTCTTGCTCTCTCGCTCGTTCTCTCTCTCTCTCACTCTCTTTCTTATGTAATCGTCTGTCAAAAGGATTGATTAGATTAGGCTATTGATTGTGTGGACCGGAATGAGTTGATTTCTAGCTGTAATTGCTCACGAGTGCTATAATGTAGAAATGGATGAGAAGATGAAATTGTTTTTTTGCAAGCGCTAACCTATATTTATATATACTTTTTGATGGTACATGATGTCCCAATACGCCTCCAGAAGGAACGGCTGCATTAGCTTGGCGTCGACGTGAACAAAGCAAGGTAGCGTGTCACGAAAACGCGTACTGGGTGAGGCTATGGAGGCGAGAGGCCAGGCGGGTTCCACATTTATTAGCGCGCTGTTCAGCTCCCCAGCCAATGACATTTACCGACTTAGCGCTGCGGAGATTAAAGGAGAAAACTGCACGGAATCTGTGGAATCTGCCAGTTTAGTGAGGGCTGCGGCAACACGGCTGGCTGAATACCAGACACGACCCGATTCCCTCTCGCTACTACCGCCCGCTAATGTGTGTTAAACTTGCATTTAAAAAAATAAAAATAAAATACCCATCGGGCATTCCCATACTGTGGAGAGCGTGCGAGTTTCCGATTGGACAGTCGCGGCTAAGGCGAGGAGCTTGCAGCCGCCATGTTGTGCCGATGCCAGCTTGTAGGCGAGTAACGAACAGAACGACCCCTGGGTGGGGAGTGCGGGACAGGAGGACATGGGTTCGGGTGGTGGCAATGGGAAGAGGGGGTGCTGGACCTGATGTTCAGCACCCACATGTCCTTAACAAGGAGGGTAAGGGTGCACAGGAAAGACAAAAAAAGTCTGGTCGGGCGTGCGCGCGTGCAGGGGGGGGGGGGTAGGAAAATAGGACGGGCATTCAAGGGGTGAAGAGAAGAAGACATTGTGGTTGCAGGGGGTGGGGGAGGGATGGCAGTTATAATCAGATCTGGGGGTTGGGAAAAAGTTTGAAACTATCAAAAGGAAGTCCCAGACAACGGCAATAAAGTAATTTCCTTCTAATCAGTGACATTTTATTAATCTTATTTTATTTATTTAGATGCAGATGTTACGAACGAGAGCTTAGCATACAGTAGCTTATCTGTGTAGACCTGTGTGTGTGTGTGTGTATATGCCCTTGGAGCTGTTTGATCTTGCTGCTCATACAGAAGCAATCATAATAAGGTTAATCTCTGTGTGGTGATAAGTTATATCAGTCCAGTAGTAAGGCCCCAGCAGTAAACTCACATTCGGCCATCCATCATAACCAAACAAAACTATGCTGGTAATGATGCATACGACTCAAATGTCTCTCAGTATGAAATGCTTCACTATGAAGTAATGTCACAAAATACGAATTCCTCATTTCGGCTGTCAAATGCAACTTGTCAAATCACAATTGTTATGCAATTCCTCTGTGTGTGAAGGCCCGGTCTAAAATGCTGTTTTAAGTATCTTTGGAGAATCAGGCCATAAAGAGAGAGAGGTGAGCAAGTGATAAGGTCTATGGGGCGGTAGTCAATCATTGCTGTGTGTTTGGCAGGCTCTTTTCAGGTGTGATGTTACTGCATTATCTCCCGCTATCAGCGCTTTTACAGTGCAGCACTAAACGGCAACACTGATTTTATAAGGGTGCTTGACCAGGGTTATGCAGGATACCGAGCAATAAAGGAGTCTTCCTAAGAAAGGGGAAACATCCATCTTTTAAAAGAGATGGCTCGGTTTTTACCCTCAAGTTTGAGTTCATTGCTTTTATGGACTGTAACTATATCGCGGTTGTGGCGATCAATGAAACATGAGCTCCCAGAGAGAATCTCGCTCTCCCGGGGTTGGAGAGGAATAAAACTGACAATATAATGCAACATTTAGACACACATTTCGATTGGGAGTTTGATGGCAACACTAAATGTGGTAAAGTGTGTATGTTAAGTGTAAATATTGGTTCCATCAGGCTTGTGTTATGCTGTTAGCTTTGTAACAGGGGACGTCACTGGAGAGATTAGATCCCTTGGTTTGAGCGCTTTAATGTGAAAATATCATTATTATGTATCAACCAAGTACATACTATGGAAGGGATAACATATAAATCAGAAACCAAAGACATTATAGCCCAATAATAGATGGAGAAAATGGATAGA
>JAOPHQ010004471.1:0-17540 GCA_030340625.1 Merluccius polli
GTGAAGGAGCTGGTAACAGATGGGAGTGTTTACAGGGCCTGGCCTGAAGCGTTGGTCTGTATCTGATCTGATCTGTTCCACATTCCTGGCTTAATCTGCGTCACAGAAACGTGCGGTGAATCATTTGATGCAGTGTTCATGTGTTTGGGTCAAACATGGCAGATGGCAATCTCTGATAGGTCGGCAGGCACCAGGGTTGCCCTGACTTGTTGCCGGGTGATGAAGCACACAGACAGAATGACAGGAATGTCAACATGAATAGAGATGCATATAACCTGGCTGCCAGCCAGTGTTATACAGACTAAGAGGAGGTGGTGGGGGTTGGTAGAGGAGGGAGGCTATGCAGAGAGACTATGCAGGCTATCCAGGTGAACTCTGAACAATTGAGTCTTGAGTCTTTTGCGGAAGCTGGTGAGCGACTCTGCTGTCCTGAGGCTGAATTGACTTGGGCTGCGTCGGAAATCGCAAACTATGCACAACATACCTAATATGGGATCGTTCAACATACTTTTGTGTATAAACTGTAGTATGCATCTTTTCGGACGCACTACTCAGCCTGTTATCCCGTCACTTCCTGAGGGCCACCTTGCCGGTCAGAGCGGGACGCGTAACCACCATGGTAGCGTAACCATAGCATGGACCTCTCACCTGCAATACCTCACCTCTACCACTGCATTGCATTGTGGGATATTCATGCTGGCATAGTGTCCGGTGCTCGCATATACTGTAATATTTTCCCCCGGAAATAGTATGCACTTCCCCGTACTTTTGGTTTCATACTAAGGTTTTCGGACATCCTAAAAAATCTCACATACCGTTTTAGCGTACTAAATAGCCTGTCGGTGTGGCATTTCGCATGTGTTCCCCAGGTCTGACGTGCCACCAGAAGGCGGTGAAAGTGTTCAGGCTCCCAGAGTTCCCACCGCCTCTGGCCTACCACTACGTCCAGAGCTACTACGCTGACATGGTCGTTTCCCTGGGGAAGGCGATCAGCTGCACACCGTCTGATGACGCCTCCCTGCTGGCAAGGTACTGGGAGGGGTGGTCTGCCTGTCTGCCTGTCTGCCTCTGTGTCCGTCTGTCTGTAAGGGATGCCATGACGATCGGCCAAAATGTGTAAAGTTGGTATGAAAAATGGTGTGAAATTATCGCCATTGGTATCGACCTACATAGTAGCTTTTGAATATCGGTAATCATTTCATATCATATCATTTCAAGCCACTTGAGGCTGTGATTTACAGTGATCCCCCTTACACTCCCCCTTACCCCCTTACCCCCCCCCAAGGTACCACTTACCTGCGAGCCCTGGTCAACACTGTCTCCAACAAGCGACTGGATGCCCTGGAGGACTTCCAGAGTCTGTACAAGACGGACGCAGAGATCTTCCCCCCTCAGATGGTCAAGTCCCTGGTGGACTCCCTGCCTGAGAGCGAGCGAGCCCAGGTGAGGGCTCACCGGGACACTAGGGTTGGAGGAGTCTGGAGGAATATGAGTAATCAAATCGATAGGAAAGTAGAGGGTTAATTGAGGGATTACTATGGGGCTTGTACATCAAGAGAGCTAGTATTGTAAAGTCCTGAATCAACGTCAATGTACCGTAACCTAGGTACAACCTACCTTTGTTTTGCCACGTCTCGCTGTGGCAGCTTCAAACACAACAATGTCTCCCCATAATGACAAATCACTTCACGATGAATTACCGAACGATGACCAACTACTAACATAATAACTGACATTCCTATGCTTCCAAAATGGAGGCGGTCATTGCGTCGTGATGTACAATCCCCCATTACCAGGATTCCTCTCATTCCTTCAAAACATTTCTCAGAATGCACGTTTTAAAATGAGCTTTTGTGTAACCCTTCCACTTATCTTTATGATTTATTGATGTTGTAATGCAACTTTTATAAAGACATTTTCCTCTATAATATCACATTGGCGAGATGGTTGACATTCCAACGATGTGGTTATTTGCTAAGTTCCTAACGTGTGACCTAATGTGTGAAATTTTTGAGGACAAAAAAAGTCACGACATGGCAGTAATGCCCCCGCATAACATTCAAACGACCGATATCAACGTTGAATTGTATGAAACGGTGTTGATTTTGGTCACAGGCAGAGAGGCGGCCAGAACTCAAGCGATTCATCAACCGCACCAAGCGCGACCAGGAGCGCGAGCAATCCCGCACCAGCAGCCAGGACGAGGGCGCCGTAAAGCGCTTCAAGCTGCCGAAAAAACACATGCAGCTGGAGGAGTTTGTGAAGTGTGTGCAGGAGTCTGGCATGGTGAAGGACCAAGGAACCATCCACAGGCTGTTTGATGCCCTCACCGTGGGTAAGTAGAGAGGGAGAGAGGGAGGGAGAGCGATCCTTAGCTGCACTCTGAGCCCACTAAACACACATTGCTCAGGTTACTGGTTAACCCACAGCTTCTCCAAGGACACCTCACTCTGTCGGCCAGCTGCTCACGTTCCTGTGGAAACGGAACAAGGTGCACCACCACCGCTACACACGCCGCTAGTCATGTGTTAAATCTGTTGAATTTATGTTCTGGAAATATTGGGCCATAATGTTTCGGGTCACAAACCTTGTCACGGAAATACAAAACAATGACGGTGTTTATAGGTACACTTGCCATGTAAAGTTGCCATGTAAACTGTAGTGTGTGTGTGTGTGTGTTATTAGTAATTGGCATATGGTCACATTATGAAATTTACGCCCTGACCTTCGAGCTGTGAATTAAAACCAATCAAATTAAACTAACTAACTGTGTTCGTTCCAGGCCAGCAGAAGCAGGTGGGACCTGACCTGTTCAGGGTCTTCTACACCATCTGGAAGGAGACGGAGGCTGAGGCCCAGGAGGTCAGTCTGATCTAACCTAATCTAATCTGGTCTAATCTAATCTAACCTGGTCCTGTTCTGATCTAATCTAATGTGGTGGTGGTGGTCTAATCTGATCTCACCTGGTCCTGTTCTAATCTAACCTGGTCCTGTTCTTATCTAATCTAAACTGGTCCTGTTCTGATATAATCTAATGTGGTGGTGGTCTAATCTGATCTGATCTGGTTGTGTTCCAGGTGTGTCTCCCGGCGTCGGTGTCGGAGCACCTAGAAACTAGTGAGTGTGTGTTCAAGCTGTCGTCGTCAGTGAAGACGAGCCGCGGCGTGGGCAAGATCGCCATGACGCAGAGACGCCTCTTCCTGTTGACCGACGGTCGCCCCGGTTACGTGGAGGCGGCCCAGTACAGAGACATCGAGGTGAGCGATAGAGATATGTGGCGGGGCTGCAGCAATGCGTGTTAGTAATATATTATATAATATCATATTTCATACTAAGTCAAATCAAAAGGGAAAGGGAGATGAATGATGATGATGATGATGATGATGCATGTCGTGTCATACATCGTTTGCCACGTTGTACTCCACATTATCTCCTAAACTCAGTCTGTCTGTCTTGTCCTGTCCTCACTGGGTCTTCGTCTTCATCCTCGTGTTCATGGTGTCTTTGTCCACCCTCCAGGATCTGAAGGTGTCGTCGGCCCCCCTCTTGCTGCTGCGGATCCCCAGCCTGAAGGTCCGCGTGCGGGGCAGGAAGGAGGCGTTCGAGGCCAACCTGAAGACGGAGACGGAGCTGTGGAACCTCATGGTGAAGGAGATGATAGCCGGACGCAGCATGGCCGACCTGCACAAGGTGAGGAAAGAAGAAGGGAAAGAAGTGAAAGAAGAAGATATCTTATCTCGATATGGTTGGATGGTGTTGCATGTGTGATAGCCTCGTGAGACCATCCATATCTTGCAAGTTCACATTCTCTTTCTCTCTGGAGATCGGTCTTGTGGCCGAACCACAGTGTGTCGCAGTGGTTAGTTATTTATTGAATTACCAGAAAACATCACATATCTCATATATCGTGATTACAGTATATATCGTTATTGAGATATTAAATGATCTATATCAGGATAGTAGATTTTGGCCAAATTGCCCAGCTCTACAATTGGCCCCTTCTTGACTCCACTTCTTACAGACAAATAGTTTTCCACTAAGTCAACATGAGACAACTTTATCTACTTATTTTATCGTGAGTGGTCCACAGTCCATGAAGCATAGCTGATACACACACACACACAGCCGTCCTTAATAAAACACCCTTCCTCCCTCCCCTGCTGGGTGTGCTCAGACCCTTCGCTACCTCCAGGTGATGGAGGCATGGTATGTATGTGTGTGTCTGTAGTATGTCAGGAATGTGCTTTCAGTAGCCAGCCTGTTGAACCAGCTGAACCACTGCAGCTAATTTAGCCCAGGAACGCACGCTTCATTCTGTCCACAAAACAACCCCTCCCTCCCTCCCTCCCTCCCTCCCTCCCTCCCTCCCTCCCTCCCTCCCTCCCTCCCTCCCTCTCTCTTGCTCTCTCTCTCGCTCTCGCTCTTTCTTTGTCTCTCCCTCCTTCTATGCATCACTCACTCCTCGTTCTCTCACTCCCTGACTTTCTCCCTTTTCCTCCCTCCTTCTTTCACTCCCTCCTCTGTTACCCCTCCCTCTGTCTCTCACTCTGTGTATCCCGCTCTTTATCACACAGCTTTGTTGAATACTCAATTCTGATTGGTTCATTCTACGGTCTGTTATTTCTGGAGAGCAGACCACTGCTATGAATAACAGACCGTTGCTATGGACACAGTTCTCTATCTTTATCTAATGGGCTATTTTTTTTTGCGGAAGCAATAACATTTTAAATCAATAAAATCATTTTTTGGCGTTATATTTTGTGTCAAATTATTGATTTCTTTAGTAAGTAGCCGTGTAATCAGGCTTCAGTGTGATGCAAACCCCTCCGCGGTTTATTTCACAATAATGAGCGGCTCGCTGTACATTATCCCTTACATGTTAAATATAGCGGTTTGTCTCCGTCTCTCTCTAGGATCCCCAGTACATGCAGCAGGCCCTGACCAATGCCTTGCTCATGGACGCGGTGGTGGGCAGCCTGCAGAGCAGCAAAGCCATCTACGCTGCCTCCAAACTGGCCCACTTTGACCGCATGAAGACAGAAGGTAGAGTGGGGTGGTGGTGGTAAATGCTAACACCAGTGTCTATTAGAATAAACTAAAATAGAAAAGTAACATTGGACATGATATTGAAAGTAATATTAGCGATGATGATGATGATGATGATGATGATGATGATGATGATGATGATGGACATGAGGATGAGGAGGAGGAGTATCATGATGAAAATGAGGATAGTGTTGATGAGGATGAGGGAGGCCATTTATTTGTGGTACTTTTGTACCACAAATAAAAGTCAATATTGTCTGGACCAATACAATGCCTCTTTAGATCAAATATTTGTTCATGCATGGGTTCGCAGTATGTTCAATGAAGCGCTTTATAGGGCTGCAACAATTATCGATTAGTCGATCGACAGAAAATTATTTGAATACAATTTTTATAACTGTTTAATCGTTTAAGTAATTTACCAGGTACAAATACCAAACATTTGTTGCTTGATGCTTCGGAAATTCAGATGTTTGGTTCATGGATCTTTATTAAATAAATACTTTAGTTTTCCTTGCTGCTTGTCAGATGAAGCAAGCACATTTAAGACATCACTTTGGACTCTGGTAACTTGTGACGGCATTTGCTATTATTTATGACATTTTCTTAAAACTATTGTTAGAATAATCGACAATGAAAATAATCGTCAGCTGCAGCCCTAGAACTAAGCCAGCGGTAACTTGAGGAACAAAACCAACGAGATGGTTTGGCTGAGATTGCAGTAGGAACCCTGCCTGGTAAACAGCCTGAAGGGGCACCTGGATATCAGATATCCAGCACATTAAGACACGTTCACGGCTGAGTTCCCAGGCCTCACGCTCGGTGGACTGCGAGCTGCGTGTGTTTGTTCATAGAGGTGTTCAGCTCAAATACATGCAAATGAGTCATGTTAGACCAGGAAATGGCAAATTTGTGTGTGATCAAATCCTCTTTTTTGTGTGTGTGTGTGTGCGTGTAGTACCGATGATGGTTCCCCAGACGACGGCGGAGGTGCTGAAACACAAGATCAACCCTTCCGTGGAGCTCACTACACCTCACGCTGTGGACGTTCTGTTGTACACACCAGGTACACACACACACGCACACACTTTATACACACACACACATACACACACACACACATACTTACACACACACACACACACACAGACCTACACATGTACACACATGTGTAGGTCTGTACTCTGTACAGAGATTATACTGACAAAGGCATGCTATACATTTCTATACAAATACAAAGACAAAAATGTATGTGACATAGATCTCATGAGGTGTCTCATAACCCAGCAACCATGTCACAGATTCTGTTGGCAACGTGTCATTGGTTGAGGTGTCAGGTTGCACGCTGTGATTGGTTGGTCTGGGACACAATGTGACTTGATTGGCTGCGGTAACCTTTCTGGGGAATTTCCTCGGCCCTCTTCACTGTGATTCAATTATGAAGCATGAGACGCACACACCGTCATGGAGACAAAGAAAGACACACACACACACACTCGCTTGACCTCTTGTCTCGTTTTGTCACCTCTCCCTCCTGAAGTTCATATCTACAGTAACATTCACACACACACACACACATGCAGACACACACACAAACACACAGACACAGATATTTTAACAACTTCCTTGTCTGTCTCTTGCTCTCCTTTAAGAACGGGCAGCGCACACACACACACACACACAACTTTTTTATATTTTTACTTGTTTGCTGTTACTAGTTGGCACTGTTGCGGAAGCAGGGCACACAATGAGCACTAGCCAAATGCTGGTCAAATATGCAAATGGCTGGTAGATGTGCTTTACTCATCAGCTAAAAAAAACCCAATGGTAATCTATTGAGTGGCCGGTCAAATCTGGAAAAAAACTTAAGCTTTTCATTAATATTAATAACTGCTGCTCATTGTTCTCGTCATGTGAACATGACAATCGAGCTGAACCTTGACTTACAACAACAATAGCAAACAAAGTGGCCATCTTTTCCGGCGGGAAGCTGCAAACAGGCTGAGAACCCTACGCCAGTCGACCAATGGGAAGGAGATTGGTTTAGTCTTTAGTGGACCAATGGGAAGGAGATTGGGTTTAGTCTTTAGTGGACCAATGGGAAGGAGATTAGGTTTAGTTTTCAGTGGACCAATAGGAAGGAGATTAGGTTTAGTTTTCAGTGGACCAATAGGAAGGAGATTGTGTTTAGTTTTCAGTGGACCAATAGGAAGGAGATTAGGTTTAGTTTTCAGTGGACCAATAGGAAGATTAGGTTTAGTTTTCAGTGGACCAATAGGAAGGAGATTGTGTTTAGTTTTCAGTGGACCAATAGGAAGGAGATTAGGTTTAGTTTTCAGTGGACCAATAGGAAGATTAGGTTTAGTTTTCAGTGGACCAACAGGAAGGAGATTGGGTTTAGTTCTCTGAGATTAACCGCTGTAACAGTGAATACGTCCAGGCACAAAGTCCCCTCCTTGTTGTTTATGGAGCTCAGACCCAGCATGCTGGGGGGATGACTCATGGAAAAAAGATAAAAACTAAGAAAAGTATATCAGTAACCTGCAATGTATATTGCAGTTATGTTGGGTATCATATGTATATTTACTTTTCTTAAAAGGATGTGTGTGTGTGTGTGTGTGTGTGTGTGTGTGTGTGTGTGTGTGTGTGTGTGTGTGTGTGTGTGTGTGTGTGTGTGTGTGTGTGTGTGTGTGTGTGTATATTGGTATTGCTTACTAACTTACTACTACACAAATAAGTCTGAAAAGCATTTCTATTCTAGCTTCATGTCAGCATGGTGCTGGCTGGTGTAGGAGGGCATAGGGTTGGGCATAAATGGAGCAGAGGTTTTCTCCCAAGCGGTGTTTGTGTTTGATATCATAAACCCGCCATGTTAACCGGTGGGAGTTCCAGCATGAAAGGAAACCGCAGGGTAAGACAGATGGTAGTATTTAGTAGCACACACAGCGGTGAACTGAGGCCGGGCTAAGGCGTTTCAGAATGAGGCACAAACGTGGCTGTTTTCTTTTTTTTCTAGTTGGAAATGTCCAGTGTCAGGAAGTGTTTTTTTAATTGTTTTTAAAAGCTTTATCAAGGACAGCTGTTGGATACACCTTAGTTTATATACCAGTCGATAACACTATGAGTGTTACAACTGAATAGCATTTAAATAAACGTTAAAGATGAAACATTCTCAGTAAAAGCCGTGACTTTTTGTCCACTTTTTCATTTCTAACATTTTCACACTGTTCTTTAAACGTATTAGGCGGACAAAAACGAGGGCTGCAGTGTAAAATTGAAAATAGAAATGTGGAGTTCAACAGATGGGGGTTTGCTGTATACAAACCCCTGCAGGCTGTCGGACAAACGTCAGGAAACTTTTTCTGCAGTTGTCAGCTCTTTTTGGTTGCTAGAAACTGTAACAAGTGCTGTCCTTCTTCCTCTCTGCTCTCCTCCTATTGGTCCTCCTCGCTGAATATAGGTCAGAGGATTCAAACCACCGGCACAGGGCCAAACTGCAGCCCTCCTCCTCCCTGTATTTTCTCAGCTTTGACTCTCAACTTTACTTCCCCGCTCTCTTTTCTCTCTCCCTCTGTCTCTCTCTCTCTCGCTTCTCTCGCTTCTCTCGCTTCTCTCGCTTCTCTCGCTTCTCTCGCTTCTCTCTGTCTCTGACCTTTCTTCCACTGTCCTCTACCTTCCCATCCCTCCCCTTCCTTCCTCCCTCATCCCCTCTTCCTCTACTCAAACTTTCTCCAAATCTCCATCAACTCTTTTCTCTTTCTCTTTCTCTTTCTCTTCCTCTCTCTCTCTCTCTTTCTCTTTCTCCTCCACCTATAAAGTAAAAATGGAAATAAAGCTGTATTTTTTTACTTTTCCCTCTCGGTGAGGTTTTTAACGGCAGTGGATTGGCTGCAGGAAACTCAGGCGGAAGAGTTATCCATCGCCTTTGTTACAGAAAGGGCAAAAGGAAGTGGACATGAATACATTTCAAACCACTAACCAGTACAAGAATGGAGGATTTCTGAAGTAAATACGCAGAAGAAGAAAAATAGCCAACATTTTTTCCAGTCACAGTGGAGTGCATTGTTAAGACTTTTTCACTGTAATGTTGAGTACAGTGCAGTCCTGTCAGTCCTGGCTATGCTGGCAGAGCATGGCATTTACACTGCCAAGGTTAGAGGTTCAATTCCCACTGGTGCCACCAAGCCTATGAATGAATAATCTGTAAACCAACCTCTAATTGGTCTTCAGTTTCCTTATTCCTTATTCTTGGTAGATTTCTAGGTAGTACAGTGCATTACATTCAGTGCAGTGCTTAAATGTATCAGTAACAGGTGAGGTCTAGCTGGGTGCTTAGCGGTGGTATTTATATTGGCACTGGTCCTATTGGCTGTCCGCCGGTTCAACACTTAAGTACTCCGATATGAGGTTTTGAAAACTGTGTGTGTGTGTGTGTGTGTTCCAGGTCAGCTGTGGGTGTCGGTGAGCAGAGGTAAGGTGATGGTGTTCGATGCCTCCACCTGGTCCCTCACACACACCTGTCTCCAGGTCGGAACCGCGAGACTGGTGAGATTCTCACGCACACACACTTTTGACATAAAATACACACACACAAAATACACGCTCACACACAGACACACTCACGCATAAAACACACACACATAAAATACACCCACATGCACACACACGTATACAAAGACACACTTTTGTACACATATACATACACACACAGTTACACATAAATACACACACTCACACATAAAATGCACACACACACAGGCACCATAGATGCGGTCTTCTTTGTTTTTGAATGCTTTTTTTGTTAACTAAATTATATGCTCTACGTCTCTTTTTTACGGTCCCTCTGTGTCTCGATAAACATTCGCCAAGAACCTAAAAGCGGGACAAAAATAATTTTTTAGAAACAGAAAAAAAGAGACGCTCAACATTGCAATGAACCTGTTTGTGCGTTCAGAAGTAGGTGCACAGTAAGACACGTGAAGACCATCGAGGGAGAGTTCAAAAGGCCGCGCTAATTCACTGACCTCCACGCTAAACATGTTGGTCACAGTCCCATGCGATATGTTAGCTGGCTGTCGGTGTGTTTGCGTGTATGTGTGAGAAATGCAGAAATGTTTGCACAAACCTTTTCCCTGTACCGAGGCGAAATACCGTCAAATGTGAATGTCTTACTTCTGTACACTTTATTGGTAACTAATTACTCTAGTCACGGTAAGGAAGTTCACAAAAACAAACCCAACACTAAATGTATAAATAGACTTGACACTTCTGTAAACTGGAGCAAAGTGACTTTTCTATATTTTTAGAACAATGCTGCCACCTAGTGGACAGTAAGGAGACTCACAGTTTCTGGCTGTACCATGGCATAGGAGCAGTTAGTTCACCGGCCCGCTATTTACTCTTTAGTTATTCAGCAGACGCTGTCATTATGGAGCACCGATCCCCACCAACAGTGGGGATCGAACCTGGATCCAGTATACTTCCCCCCATTGTTTTTGGAGACATTGTTGTGTTTGAAGCCGCCGCAGCGTTTCTCATGCGAGACGTGGCAAAACTGCGTTTTTATGAGCCTAGGTTACGGTACATTGACGTTGATTTAGGACTTTACAGCGCTACAACCCTCTGGAGGACTCTCAATATGGCGGAGTATCGCCAACAAAAAATCCCATGATGCACCCTGATGTACAAGCCCCATAGCTTTTCTATAATAGACTACTGGAACTCAGCTGAACCATATGGCAAAATAACATTGCTATTATTTTTACAGATATTGCGATTGCAATATGATTCACTTTTAGTGGGTGGGAATGAACATTTTTGCATCACAATATTCATTTTTATTGAGAAAACTATTCAAATCATGATGTGACATTTATTGGGGTTTGTACCAAACAAATATGTATTCCTACATCTGGAGAACTACAGTACATCATTTATATTTATTTTTTTGCCCTTTTGGATTATTGCACTCGGCCATATTGCAATTTGGATAATATTGAATGTGCTCGTGTCCAGAACTGCATGCTGGAGGTGGACCGGGACCAGGTCTGGATGGGTTCTGAGGACTCGGTGATCTACATCATCACCGTGGTGTCCATGGTGTGCAACAAACAGCTGACCGAGCACCGCACCGAGGTCACTGGCCTGACCCTGGGAGCCGACAAGTACAGGTCAGACAGACAGACACACACACATACATACGTATGCACGCACGCAAATGCACACACTTGTTTCACACAATAGTTGATACATTATGGTTTGTTCAATAGTAGTGGCGGCATATAAATGATGAACACAATTCAAATTAGTGATGGTGGTTTTTCTTTCCTCTGAGATTGATTATTAAATGTTCCTTCTGTCCTCCAGCCAGAAGGTGGCGTACTCGTGCAGCGCGGAGGGGAGCGTCATGCTGTGGGACGTGGCCACGCTGCAGGTCAGTATGAAGCAGTAGATTGTGAGTTTGGGATGTAGTTTCAAACTGTTTTCAAACTTAGAAGCATCACACCTTTTATTTCATGTTGGCCACTAGATGGCAGTATTCACACACGTTTCGCATTGTGTGTAAAAGCACAACTAAAAAGTAAGCATGAATAAATGTAGGCACAGATGTGTTTAGTTTAGTTGGTAGCTTCCTGGGCCACTTTTATACAAAGCTCACAGTAAAAGCGAATATTCAGTCGTGGCTAAAAGCTGTGTTCTCTGTCGCGAAGGTGAAGAAACAGTTTAGACTGTCCTGTGACCGCCTGCTGTCCGTCTTCAGTCACAACGGTGGCCTTTGGTGCTGTAAGTAACTCGCATATAATGTTTCTGTAGAGACACTTACTTACTGAGACGTCATTGTCCTTATTAATATTAGTGGTGTTATCTAATTCTCTCTCTCTGTCTTTGAATTTCTCTCTGTGTCTGTCACTATCTCTGTGTCTATCATTCTCATGTCTCTCTGTCTTTGTCTGTGTCTCTCTATCATTCTCTGTCTACCCTTTGTACCTGTATGTCTCTCCCTCTCCCTCCCTTCCCCCTGGGTGTCTCTCTCCCAGGCTCCAGGGACAGTATCATGGAGGTGTGGAGGAACGGCTCTCTGAAGCACAGCATGAGTCTCCCTGAGAAGCAGAGAGCCACCTTCAGCTCCATCCTGCTGCTACCTGAGGTACACACACACACACACACACACAGCACCAGTATATAATATAGGTCATCTCTTGTCACCTCCTAGTCTAATGCTGCAGCCAGGAGTTAATGGAGAACTGTAATGCAAGCATTAATTCAGCACATTTCAGAGGGAACATTTTTCTCTGGTGTGTGTGCAATCGTGATTAAAGTCTAATCCCAGGATTTCCCAGGAGAGAGAGGTTAAATTCTCAGGAATGAAAAATTTAGATTTTACCGGGAAATAAATAATCCCTAACACACACACACACAACATTGTAACTCAACTCATTACAATATGAACTGTCGGTGTGTATGTTGTGTGTGTGTCAGCTGGAGGAGGTGTGGAGTGTGTGCATGGACTCGGGGGAAGTGTGTGTGTGGCATATGAAGGACGCTACCAAACCCTACCAGCGGGTGGAGCTGCAGGACTGCAGTGGCTGTTTCTGCATGATCCGGGTTAAGAACCAGGTACACACACACACTCACTCTCACACACACACACACACACAGATTTTGATCCATTTAAATAGGATTGTATAACATACACTGACATGTGCACGCATGCACTCACTCACACACACACACACACACATAAACACATCCCCAAATACACATACATATACACACACACACAGCTAATCTCCATTTCCCTTCCCCCCTCCCTTACCTGGCAGGTGTGGATCGGGGGCGTGGCCCGCAGCTCTGCTAAGGGCAAGGTGTACATTCTGGACGCGGAGCGCCACCTGGTGCTGAAGGAGCTGCACGGCCACGCCGACCGCGTCACCACGCTCTGCTCCGCCGAGGACCGCTACGCACTCAGCGGCGCCGGGAAACACGACGGCAAGATCGCCATCTGGAAGGTGGAGTAGGCGGAGCCAGAGGAAGGGGGGCGGAGATTGCCGCTGCCAGGTGTGTGTGTGTGTGTGTGTGTGTGTGTGTGTGTGTGTGTATAAGCAGGTAGGGAGGGAGGGGAAAAGGAGGGAGGAGATGAGAGATGGAAGGAAGTAGTGTTAAGCATTGTACATGAGGCACTTAAGATAAGCTAAGATATACTTATCTTATGATAAGATAAGATACTTATTTTGTTAAGATATACTTATCTTATCACATACCAGATGGGAAATTCAGGTGTCACCGCAGAAAGTACAGGCCAGTAGTATGTAGTATAATATAGTATATAGTAGTATCTCTATTGTGTCTAAAATATGTATACACAATATAATTAGTCACAATGTAAAATGCAAAACATTACAGACAGTTGAGGTGGACAGCATATGCTCTCAATTTATATATTTAAACTATAGCTTTATTGGTCATCATTGGTACAGATGTGATTTAAATGTCCAATATATGCTACATTATTGAACCTTTGTAATGTCGCATTGTCTAATCCAAGGATAGGAGTGGGGGAAGAGATTTGTGAGGACCTCCAGGACCGCCGAAGACTCGACCCTCGCGGGGAAGCTCACTGACTGAAGAGTTGAAGAGCGCTGGGAATGAAGGCGGGAGCTTCCTGGTTCCCTGGTGGACGTACCTGTAGCGTTCCTCCGCCCGATCCCAGGACACACCTGGCGAAATGATGATTTACGAGGACCTCCTATCAAAACATGATATCCTTGTGGCGACCCCTGGGAAGGACGGGGGGAGGGGGCGCCAATCACTACACGCACACATCTCAACACTCACCATCACATGAGGTTGTTGGAATTTTCCCAACCAATCACATCGCAGCTCTAACAAAGGGATGTAATGACATGAGATTGAGGACATAGCGTTGTTTTGGTAAAGACAGAAGACTTCAAGAGCAAAACGGACAAGATACAACTTCTTATCTGAGATGGTGGGCCGAGTGGCCCCACTGAATCACATACACATGAAGCTGAAACAGACCAGTATTACCAGGAGTGAGTGAGTGAGTGAGTGAGTGAGTGAGTGAGTGAGTGAGTGAGTGAGTGTAGATACTATGTGTTCATACTACACCGTTACATACCAAAGATATGCCAAAAAGAAGATGTCAATACACTTAGGAAGGGAGCTTGAAAATTACTTTTTAACTGATATTTTATATACATTTTTTTACATTTTAGGGACAAAAGTAACAACTATATACGATTGACAATGGTCTACTGTTTTTGACTTTAAAGACTTTTAAACATTTTGAACATGAAGTACCTAAATATGCAATCCTGAATGTACTGTATGTGTAGGATGCTGTTCACCTTGCATGACTCCAACTGGTCGTATATTGGGATTTAAAATGTTTCCAGTCGACCGGTGAAGGAATAGCAGGCTTAAAGAATGACCTCATGATGACATCATTAAAATGGCTGCCGAATGATGTCATGTTATACAAAAAAAAAGATGACCTCACTTTAAACAAACTAAACAAATGGAAAAGGTGGTTAACCTTCTTCTGACCAACCAATGTGAAACATGTCCAGTAAACCAAACAAAACACTCACTAACCATTGGGAAAGTGTAACGGCTATTTGTTTTAAACAATGTCGTTTTTGCTTTTATTTTTCAATCCTATACACTAAAATACTAATCCATCATTGTAATGTTAGGTTTGAATGCACACTAGAGCTAATGCCAACTGGAGCCTCAAACCAAAACTGAATACCATTTTATTTTTTTTATTTTAGTCCATTTAATATACATGTACACTATGCGGTTGTTTTTACATATGTCGAATTGGTAATGCTAGTCGTTGGCATTATTTAGCTAACCATTTTAATAAAGGGCAACGTGTGTTATCGCAACTTATTATAAACTGCACTGTATGTTTGTGTTTTTATGTTGATTATACTCCTTGTAAGTTGGGTTGGTGACATTATCCACCCTGTTGGGTGATACACATGTATAGTTATTGATGATCTACATGTGTAGTTATCAATGATCAACATGTATAGTTATTGATGATCAACATGTGTAGTTATCAATGATCAACATGTATAGTTATTGATGATCAACATGTGTAGTTATCAATGATCAACATGTATAGTTATTGATGATCATCATGTGTAGTTATTTCTAATGATCAACATGTGTTCTAGTTATCAATGATCAACTATGTGTAGTTATCAATGATCAACGATGTATAGTTATTAGATGATCAACATGTGTAGTTATCAATGATCAAACAGTGTTGTAGATATATTGATCAACATGTGTAGTTTATCCAAAGAATCAAACATGTGACAGTTATGAATGATCAACAGTGTACATCTATCCATGATCAACCATGTGCAAGTTATCCATGATCAACATGTATAGTATTGGTGATCATCATGTGTAGTTATCAATGATCAACATGTGTAGGTTATCAATGATCCAACATGTGTATTTTATCAATGATCAAACATGTATAAGTTTATTGTGATCAAATGTATTAAGTTATTGATGATCAACAACTGTGTCAGTTATTCAACATGATCAACATGTAAGTATATCAGATGATCAACATGTACAGTTATCAATGATCAACATGTACAGTTATTGATGATCAACATGTCTCTGTAGTTATCAATGTTCAACATGTAACAGTTATCTATTGATCAACATGTACAGTTATCAATGAGTATTTATAGCCTCAAGAAGGATTCACCGTTGTTCCTTTCCTCTCTCTTATGGAGCCTGTATATTGTACATAATAACAGCCATAGGACCACCGTTTACCCTTACTGTTGACTCTGTATTATATTTCACTCTGAAGGTCCTCAGCTGGTGATAGGCTGGGTATGACCACGCTGCACGTGCGGGCCGTCCGCCGCAGGGGGGCGCCGGGCAGCACGTCGTCCTCCTGGCGGACCGGACGGCGAGACGTTAACGTTTAATCATAGAGGAGATATCAATTACACATATCAACACTGTTATACTAGTCCAAGCCGACTAGTCCAAACATATCCGTCATGTCATTTTGACTAGTAGCAATTCTAATTGAAGATATCTACAATTCATTTCTCACTAGTCAAAATGTTAATTCTTGATATAAACAATTCAATTCTTACTAGTGCCAATGCTCATTGTCGATATCTACAATTGTTCTTACATTACAGACATCATAAATGGCATTGTAGATATCTAAAATGTAATTCTGACCAGTCAAAATGTAATTATTGATATATCGGCTTGGAATTGTATCTAGAATGTAAGAATGTAATTACAGATATCTGGAATTGCATTTCTGATATCTGATACAATTGTAACCAGTGGAAATTATATTGGTACTAGTAACAATTATATTTGAGATATCTACAATTCCTTTTATAAATAGTCACAATTTAATTTTAGATGTCAAAAAAAGAATTTGCACTAGCCAAAATGTCATTGTGACATCTTCAATGGCGTACATATCTGAAATAATTAAGGACATCTGGGCGACCATGATGGAGCCAGAAGAACCAGAAGAACGAGGAGGAGGAACTTTCCAACACTGAGCCCGCCACACCTTCATTATGGACTACATATGGATTATATATGGATTATATATGGACTAGATGGACTATATATGGATTATATATGGACTATGGGCAGACGCAGCATCGTGGTTCGGTATGTACATTAAAGTCCCCCGGGACGCAAAAGTAAAGATGTGTTTTGAGTGTCTCACACCACAGAAAAATGTGTGATTAACCACCCAGCCCAAAATTGAATGATTAAAAAAAGTCGGCAAGTATATAAAATTAGGTTTAAAAACCGTGAAAAAGTAAGCATTATTCTCTGCTCCGAGACGCTGGGGGCGTGTCCTCTGAAGCCACGCCCATTCGCGCACGAGTCGAAAATTGTGTGATGTACCTTTAAAGTAATAAGTAATAACTCGCGATTGAGCGGGAAAACCAGCGACGCTAACGCCGAGCTTTTGCGTGTGTATGGCGTCATTTCCCAAGTGTGTGTGTTTTCGTGACAGAGTGTACTTTGGAGACCAGAGACGCTTGTTGAGAGTTTCTCCTGGTGAAGGATGTTTTAGCGTGTGAACCCCTGTTGCCATCACAATTTTACTGTTTTTGCTGACTGTGCATGTAGGCTACAACAAATTCCCCTTGGGGTAGCAATCCATCAGTTTGCCCCACCTTGTTCTGTGTGTGTGTGTGTGTGTGTGTGTGTGTGTGTGTGTGTGTGTGGTGTTTTGTTGTGCTGTTTTTGACTTGTTTGTACCTGTGTGTTGCTTTGTGTTTGTGCTTTTGCAACCCAATTATAGTGCTCAGTGCAATCTACACACACACACAACACACCACACACACACAACACACACACACACACACTCACACACAGCAGCAGACACGTATGTGTGTGTATGTATATGACCATCAGCATGTATCGACCTGCTAGCTTAGACCATGTGA
>JAOPHQ010004472.1:0-18041 GCA_030340625.1 Merluccius polli
CCCCCCCCACTGGCTAATCTCTCCTGACACCTCACACACCAGAGACTCACTCTGGCCTGAAAACAATCTAACCCCCCCCCATCCCCACCTGTCTGTCAGCCTTTATACTATATGCTTTACCATTTATCTCTCCCTCTCCCTCTCCCTCTCTCTCTCTCTCTCTCTACTTTCCGATGTCTCTCGCCCTGTAGGTACTATGTCTATATATACTGTATATGTCTATATATATATATATATATATATCTCATATATATCTCGTATATTTTTCAAATGTATATATATATACAGTATATGAGATAAGTACATCTTATTCATTTCTCTGGGTTCTTTTGTTAACGCTCGCCGCTCCATCCGTCTCTGTCAAGCCTCTCTCCTCCCCTCTCCTCCACTCCGCCTGTATCTCCTTCAATCTCTCCTTTAACCCACTCTGCCTCCCCCTCCTCCATCCCTGCCTCCCCCCCTCCTCCCCATCCCCTGCCTCCCCCCTCCCCGCCTCTCCCCTCCCGCCGCACTTATCCTTGCTCTCCTCTTCTTCCTCCTCTCCTTCTTCTTTCTTTTCTTCTCCTCCTCCACCCGCCCTCCCTCCTCCTCCTCCTCCTCCACCCCCCCCCCCCTCCTCTCCCCCCTCCGACTGGATAAATGATCCCCGCGTCGATGATAATCTCTGAAGAGCCGCTGCCATCAGCGATTTGAGGGATGGCCGTGTGAACGGTTCGCGTCGCTCGCCGCCGTTCTCAACAGCGAAAGATATTTACCGCTCGGCAGGTGGACTTCTGGCTCGAGCCCAAGGGGGGGGGGGTTGGTTTTATCTCGAAAGCGCACCTTTTCTGGCGTGGGGGGGAGGACGGACCTCGTGATGGGAGGGGAGGCAGGGGAGGGACGGGGGGGGGGGGGGGGGGGCAGGAGAGCGTAAACACCCCCCCCCCCCACCCCCAAACCCCCTTGATACTTCCCAACCTAAACACACTTTTAGGTTTAGGTTTGACTGGTCAGAGGAAAAGGAGGAGGGGGATGAGAGCCTCGCTGGGGAGGGGAGGGGGGGGGGCTTTCACGCTTGACGGGTTTAAATCCCACACAGGATCGGAGCCAGGCGTCGGCGGTTAGCATCGCCGCTAGTTAGCGTCGCAAAAAGCAAACGGCTGCTTCACCGGTTATTGTGGCATTTATGAGGATAAATAATAATGCAATAATTTCTCACGAGACAGGCAGCTTACAAAAAAAATCCCATTTATTATTTAAATGTATTCAACATTTCCAAAAGATAAAATAAGAGGGACAAACATAGGTTATAGGTTATATAACATAGGTTTAATTTACAAGCTGTTGGTTCTTCTTCTTCGTCGTATCTATTGACACTTCACTTCGTCGCCCTACAGCGCGCAATCTCATTGGCTGAGTAAAATATCATCTGTAATTGGCTGTAGCACGCAGGTTTAAAATGATGTACTATAATGGCACAGCACATGCTTCGGTTCAAACACACACACACACACACACACGTTGGGACACATAAATACTTACGCAATCGTGCGTGCACACATTCAAACACACACACACACACTGACATATACGCACACCACTCACACACCAATCACACACACAAACACACACACACTGCCATACAACGACACACACACACACACACACACTCACACACGCATACGGCATATATATACAGTCAAACGTGCAATTGCAATTGCCCGAGTCACTCACCCAATCAATTTCATCCTCAAGCAAGCCGTCCGCCCGCCATGTTGGGAGTAAATATTAGCATAATGTCGGCGTGTCAGGGAGTAGGCAGCTAATGAAAGCTTGACACCCAGTGATGATCAAACACAGAAAACAACAGACAAGGTCTGCCGGTTAACTCTTCCATGTGCTTTTCTACGTGACCCCGCCCCCCCCCCCCCCCCCACAGCCCCCTCGCCGTTATTACTCTCCCGCACAGCAACGGTAAAACAGCGTCGCCGCCCCTTGTTGTCCTTTCTGACTTCCCGGTGGAAGTCGGTAGTTCAGTTCGTAGAAGTGGGTGGGGGGGGAAAGAAAAATCGAAAGAGAAAACCGCTATAGTATTTCAGGTTCACCTGGAAAGTCCGATTTGCGTTTTCGTCTCAAGGCTGTCTGTATAGCAAGTAGGATCAACGCAGAACGGGAACATCGAACAGACTCGGAAACTATTTTTGACCCGTGGCTGTGTGTGTGTGTGTGTGTGTGTGTGTGTGTGTGTGTGTGTGTGGGTTGGTGGGCGGAGGACGGAGGTGGGCAGAAGGAGATGACAGCAGGGTTTTAATAAGATATTTTCATCTTCATATACAGTACAAGTTATTGTGCAGAAGGTATTGTCCTCTCGATATGGTCAATATATGCTTATTCATTTTGTGATCCATAGATTAAATCAAACACTCACTGCCACAAAAAAGGGAATGCCTTTCCCCAAGTTAAAGGAATTTGAATTCAGACATTTCGTGATATTGTTATGCTGCTTTCCAAAAAAAACATTTCCTTTCTTTTTTGAAATCAGCCTTTTGCAGTTAAAGAGGATATCTTCACGAAGGGAACATATGGTATACTTTTCATCTCCTGTTTTTGTGTGTGTGTTGATTATGACGAGCCGGGCGTGTGGGCCCACCGCCCGCAGCAGGGAAACATCGGGTCGGGTGCATTGTAAGCCGGGCAGCAGGCAAAGGCAGGGACCTGGGCATCACAAGACTGGTTCTCGGGACGTGGTAAAGTTTCCTCTTTGGCAGGGAAGGAACCAGAGCTGGTGTGGAAGGTGAAGTGGTACGAACTAGATATACAGTAATTGGGCTCAACCATCACATGGGCAATGATGGAAAAAACCTGGAGGGGGGGTTATTGGGGAAAAAAAGGCCTGCTTGATCTGAACCCGAGTGTTGCTTTGTTGTTGGACTTCTGTGCTAGTCATGGATTGGCCATAATGAACACCATGTTTGCGCCAAAGGGCGGCTCATAAGTGTACTTGGTACCAGAACATCTTCGGCCGAAGATCGATGATCGACGGTCGTATCATCAGATCTGCGGCCGTATGTCTTGGACACTCGGGTGGAGAGAGGATCAGATGGGCGGGGGGAGACTTTGCCGGACAGACCTGGTAAACCCAAACGTGTAGTGAGGGTGACCTTGGACTATCTGGCGGAGGCCGCTATCTGTGGGGTCTTCAACTCCCACCTACAGAGTAATTTCCCTGGGGAGGTTGGGGACATAAAAATCTGAGTGGGCCATGTTAAAAGCCTGCATTGCAGAGGCAGCGGCTAGGAGTTGTGGTCACAAGGTCGTCGGCGTCTTTCGTGGCGGCAAACCTAAGAACCCGCTGGTGGACACAAGCGAAGTGAAGGAAGTCATCAAGCTGAGGAAGGTCGCCTTTCGGTCTTGGTTAGCCCAGGGGTCTCCTGAAGCAGCGGACGGGTACTGAGAGGTCAGAAGGGCTGCAGCTTTGGCAGTCGTCAAAGACGAAAAAACCCAGGGTGTGGGAGGAGTTCGGGAAGTCTATGGAGAAGAAGGTGCCAACCGATTGTCGAAACCTCAGGTCCAGGAGGAACAATGCGGTTTCTGTCTTCGCTGTGGAACAGTGGACCAGCTCTTTACCCTTGCAGGGCTGCTGGGGGGGGGGTCATGGGAGTTTGCCCATCCAGTCTACATGTGTTTTGTGGACTTGGAGAAGGCTTACGACCGTGTCCCCCCTGGGAATCCTGTGTGGGGTACTGCGGGAGTATGGGGTACCAAAGTGAGTGCTGTATCCATATTCTCAGCACAAAGTCAAACAGGTTTTCCGGAGATGGACAGACCCAACAGGCGGGTCTGTGCGGCATCTGCAGTACTGCGGGCCGGACCGCTGAGCCGGAAGGCAAAGCTTTCGATTTACCAGTCGATCTACGTTCCAACCCTCACCTATGGTCATGAGCTTTTAGGTAGGGACCGAAAGAATGAGATGCGGATACAAGCGGCTGTAATGAGTTCCCTCCATAGCGTGGCTGGGCTAAGCCTTGGAGATAGGGTGAGGAGCTCAGACATCTGGAGGGAGCTCGGAGTTAGAGTGCTCCTTCCCTTAGAAAGAAGCCAGCTGAAGTGGTTCGGGTATCTGATCAGGATGCCTCTTGTGCGCCTTCCCTTGGAGGTTTTCCAGGGCACGTCCAACGGGGTATACCCAGATTATATATCACATCTGGCCTGGAAACGCTTCGGGATCTCCCAGGAGGAACTGGAAAACATTGCTGGGGAGTTGGGACCTCTGGATTGCCTTGCTTAGCCTGCTGCCACCGCGACCCGGCCCCGGATATGCGGATGAAAATGGATGGATGGATGGATGAATTATGATGCTCCTGTTGCAAAAAAAAAAAACACAAACCTAAGCAGAAATACAACGGGACAACGTGTTCAAGTCAATGGACTCCACTGACAGTACAGACTGTGGATGGGCATTTCTCAAGTTGTTTTTGTGTGCTGTTGTGACAAATGACACCGGAGGAATGGGAAAACCAGGAGCGGTCTACCACCCCTTCCTCTCTCCTCTCTCCCCACTCCTCCTCTCCTTCCTTGCCCCTCCTCAGTGCGTATTTGGGGGGGGGGGGGGCTTTCCACGCCACGTTCTGCTGCACAGTTCTGGCCGATGGATACAACAACGCAACATCGTCTGTGATGAGAGAGGACAGATAGACTCGGTGGGGGGGGGGGGGGCACGGGGCGGGGCGGGGGGGGCCGGGGGGGTGGTGGTGAGATAGGGGAGGAGTGGGAGGGTGGGAAAGACAAGAAAGCATTCCCCCCCGGCTTCAAACCAAAGCCAATCGCCGACGATCGCACAGATACGTCCCTGGGGTTCCCAGTCTTCATCGTCTTCGGACCTCCACCACCTACTCCACCCGCACCCCGACCCCCCAGGGTGGGGGTGCTCAGTCGGCATAGAGGATGAAGCCGTTGAAGGTGCTGTACTTGTTGTTGTTCCCGCCGTGCGCCTTGCCGCCGTCCAGCTTGATGTAGACCTCGTCGCCGGCGTCCAGGTGGAGGATCACGCTGTTGGAGGCGTAGTCGTAGTTCTGGTCGGCGTCCTGGGCGATGGCGCTGGCCCGCACCTGGAGACCAGGAAACCAGGAAGTAGGAAAGTAGGGAGCAGGAGAGAAAAACAAGGAGAGGAGTGTTTGGTGTACCTTTGCACGAGTGCTGAACAATTCATCGATGTATTATCCAAATTACAATATGGCAATAAGTGCAGTATCCAAATCGCAGGAGCTGCAATTTTTTGATGAGGGTAAAATGTGTACATGTAAATTTGTAAAAAATTGAAAATAAAAACTAAAACATTACACGATTAAAAAAAAATACAGATGATGTTTATGTGTGTAACAACCAGAGGAGGCTGGCAGAGGCAGAGGCAGAGGAGGTTGCTCCTCCTCTATTGTTGAGAGGCAAGATGGAGATCAAAATATTAAAAAATAGTTATTGGTTCAAATAAACCATTACCAAATCTTATCTCAGGTATCATTTATAAAATATTTGTTCTCTTCTTTGGAAAAAAAAGCCATCATTTAAATTCTGAATAAAATGCTTCAACAGTGAAGGGATCTGTTATCGGCCAAAACACGTAAACTGATGATGTCCACCCGAACCAATCAACAACCAGAATACAATATTGACATCCCGTTGGTCTAATGATCATTTCTGAATGTCATCTTCAATTCTCTACTGCTGTATTGTACATGAGTGTGACAAACTGGCGCTAAAGCGATCGATAGAAACGCATGTTTGCCAACACTACACAGAGTATGACTTGTGCAACGTGTGTGTGTGTGTGTGTGTGTGTTCCTCATGGTCTTTTACAGAATACATTGTGGTATCATCAAGTATGTCGACTACTTGTGCAACACATTATTTATTTGATTAATAAATGCTCTGCGTACAAAGAAATAAAAGATGCCTCCTGTCATCCTCATAAAGTCACCAGCCTCCACTGGTAACAACTTGTGTGTGTGTGTGTGTGTGTGTGTGTGTGTGTGTAAGGATGGAATGAGGACACTCGACTGGTATCCGGTGATTATTAAGGGGGAACTTTGCCAATTTAGAGAGAAATACACTATCCACACAAACACATGCATGCAGCCAATGAAGAAAATTAGCATTTGCAGCCATCTGATGTTTAGAAAGACAAAGCTTTCATGCCGGACTCAGTGAGCTCATTTAGAGGAAAAGCGGGAAAGAAAGGGATGTGGGACTCGCTGAACATTGCATTGATCATGGATACATCTGGATCCCTTGTGTCCCTGTTTTCCACGGTTTAACAGTAGGGGAAATGCAACGTCTTCTCTGGCAAATACACAATACAATAATATATAGCAGCGGGAGGTGAAGCGGGAGGTTTGTACTCGCCAATGTGTTCAGGTTCAAAAATGGACAAAAACGATTTGCCTTTTGTTGTTGTGTCAGGACTAAAAAGTTGCCTTGCCGCATTCGAGATACGTTGGCATTGTTGTGTTGCGGTTCATCTGCAGCGCCGGGGGCAGGAAACCGGAAAAGTGCGAGGGGGCAGAGTTACGCAGCATTTCCTGTTTGGTTACGGATGTATTTTTCTGAAGATAAACTCTTCTGGATCCGACATTAATGGTCAGCCCATATCAGCCAGTCAGGTTGTTTCCAGTAGAGACCCGTTCCATGTAACGCACGTCTACAGATCCCCCCCCCCCCCCCCCCCCCCGAGCAACATGATTGGTTGAAAGAAATTTGAAGCGAAAGAAAATGAAACCAAGATTTGAGCTCGTCTGCATAACATCAGACTTTTGATGTGAATCTAAAGTACATCTTTATTGTGAGACCATGTTGGAGTAAGCCTGTGCTCCCTGTTCATTCTCACGCATAGTACAGTTCTCAATCACATGACATGCCAATTAAAATATTATAAAATTGCTTAATTCACACTTTAGGGCGCTGTTGAGATACACTTTCCCCTTATTGATTAGGAAAAAATGTTGATCGATACTTTGAGAGGGAGTTACAGGAGAGGTGGCAACAGAAAGAGCGGGAAGACAGGAAGACATGCAGCAAAGGTCAGGCGCTGGGTTTAAATCCACCATGTTTCTAGCATACACAATGTGCCTCCGGAGACCAGAACACCTTGGCTAATTAAATATTATCCTTTCAAAGGTCGCAACCCCAGGGACACCAACTCTCCCTCGCTCTCTCTCTCTCTCTCTCTCTCTCTCTCTCTCTCTCTCTCCCTCTCTGACCCCCTCTCTCTCTCTCTCTGTCTCTCTCTCTCTCACAGCTCAGCTCATTTCAAATTTGAATGATTATCAAAAACCTGACAATGCCAATGCCATCTGTCATAACCTCTATGAGAGATGAATATTACAATAATTTAAAAAAAAAACGAGTTAATACTTATTGTAGACTTCTTCATCATATTTTTATTGAGACGTTTAGCTGATGGTGATTACTCACGGTGATATTGGTGATGTTATTTCAGTTATGTAATCGCTAAAGGAGGCCTGCAGCGGGCTGTGGACAATGGGTTTGGCAGCATCTCAGCTATTGGCCCGATGCTTTTGTCAATGTTTTCTTCTGAGTGTGGCGACATAAATAATGTACAAATATTGTGTAATATATCTGTTTGCTAAGATGCTAGAGGTTGCGTATAGCGCTTCGGGAATTTATGATGAGAGGCGGAACGTAAAAAAATAAAAATAAAGTAAAATATATATATCCCAGCCAAACTCAACAATAGATGCAGTAACTGCACGCACTCGTTCATCATCACCGGGAGAACAGGAGACCTCGCGTCGGACGTGCGATGCTAATGGCGATGAGTTATCACTAAGGCGCCACACAAAAGTGCAGCTTCCTCTTCCGTGTTGATGACCGTCGTATGCATATAACCCACCGAAACATCCACAAAGCGAACACACATGGTTTTTTATGAATACCAGTCGGTATGAATATACTGTATGTAGGCCTATGCATATTTTCCTGTCTTTCATCCATTCAAAACCAACCCCCGGTTTTCATGAGGGTAAATGATTCGGCGGGGGGGGGGGGCACAGGTACAGGTTGACACATTATTTCAAACCTACACAAAATAAAAAGCATGCACACTATTTGAGCAGTGTGATTGACATCACATTACCGCGGAAAAACAAGTAATCTCCCAGGTGAATACTCCCATCATCAAGAAAATAATCACAACTGTCACCGGGGTGACAGTGCTTAACCTAATAGCTTCCAGAAATAATTTCAGGCGCTATACTGTCACACCATTTTTTTTCTTTTTTTTTTCTTCTCCTTTCCCCGTCGATGCTTGAGGAGAAATAATTGTCCTAAAAAAAACGTCTAAATAGCCGCGAAAGAAAGAGCCACTCAGAAAGCCACTATATGAGGGAAAGACAACCGATGGACTGAATCCACTCCAATGTTTTCTATTATCTGTCAATCGAAACTGTCTCCTCCTCCGCCGCCGCCGGGGCGAGCCGGGCGTCGATAGCGGCCCCCATCCCTCAACGTCCGCCGCCGTCACTAACTTTTAAACAATTACCCGCCGGTGTTGCAGCTTACCGAACACGCAGCCGGCGGATTACCTTCATTTATTTTTTGTCGAGGGTGAACTATTCATTTTGTTGCGCTCTTGTCTGTCGAATTCGACGGCGGAGGCGGAAGAGACAAGACAACTGATAGCCTGACCTTACGGTTGCGCTGCTAGTAGGTCAACATCCGTGTCTAGATTTCGCTGGGCTTCGGCTCTCGGAGATGATTTAAGGAAGATGTTAATTTAAGTTTTAGGTTGAAAGGAGGGATCGAGCAAATCAAACATCGAAAGGATGTTCAACCTAAATCCCTCCGTAAGAAGAGACCGGACCGAACCCCAAAAAAACGGATGTCCGTTAGACGAGATAAGTCACACCGGTGAACAAAGAGTCGAAGTCACTAGCGTGAAGGATAAACTCAAACGATGAAATGCTGAGAGGAGGCTTTTTTTTTTTTTTCTTTTCTTTTTTTTTAAAGGTGTAAGGTAATATATGTAATATTGTTTTGACCCTCTCCTATTGTTTATCCTCCTGATTAAATCTTGCAAAGCTCATATCGATGTGCAAACAAAGCCTCCTATTCTGATTCACAGCGAGAGAGAGAGAGAGAGAGAGAGATACAGAGAGAGAGAGAGAGAGAGAGAGAGGCAGGCGTCCAGTGCATATTAATACTCGGGTGGCCCGGCTGAACAAAGTCAACACGGCCTTATTAGATGGTTTCACCACTTTGGGCCTGGGGAGAGAGAGAGAGAGAGAGAGAGAGAGAGAGAGAGAGAGAGAGAGAGAGAGAGAGAGGGGATTTGTCTATTGGGGTTTGAATGAAACCTATATAAAATAGTATATACTTGCTCTATTGTCCACATAGATCCGGAGGTGCTCTGACAATATTAGACATGTCTAATAAAGCTTAAATTATTAGAAGGGGGGCGTGATAATATAATCATACCGGGGATTAAGCAAATATTAATTTTAGGTGTCCCAGCCAGAGTAAACATCAATGTTATAATGAGAATCTAACAGATGCTTGTTAGACAGGTGCAGGTGTTAATTATATCTCAGCTGGATATACTTTTTGAACTATTCAATCGGCAAATTAAGGAGAAATAAAATGTTATAGAAATAATTGTTTTGTCGCCACACAAAAGGGTTTTGAATTAGTGAGATGATCATCTCCCCGCATCTCATTAGATGCAGTCAGCCAAGTGTAATTAATACAAATTTAAAAAATACCAAAAATACTTTTTTTGGTGAAAATATTGATTTCAAGACCCCTAACTAATCTTGAAACGCACACACAAAACACACAAACGCTTTAAATCTTCAAACGCGGGAGCGAAGTCTCCTCATCAGAGGATCGGTCGGGGCGGCCAATCGCACGGCGCGTGACCTTGGCATAGAAACTATATGGTGGAGAGCGTTGGCAAGACAACAGGACACAGCAGCGGCGGGTGGCGTCCGATGCCAGCTGTAGCAGATGAGGCGGTCGGAGGAGGAGGGGGGGGGGGGGGGGGAGGGGTCGTCTGCACCTACACATTTCCCTAAGGGTTGCTTAGCGCGCGTCTGCGGCCGGGGACCGGACCGGACGCATGGATGGTGGAAAAGCACAGCTGTTGCTTGGTGCAGAATGGATATGTTTATATATCTCTTTACATGCATTGTGAATGACTGAATATAGGAATGTCAAAGTTATCAGCAATGATGACAAGGTGGGGGGGGGGGGGGTTGGTCTGTATATTGTATGTATGTATGTATGTATGTATGTATGTATCTATGTGTGTATGTATGTATGTATGTGTGTATGTATGTGTGTGTATGTATGTGTGTATGTATGTGTGTGTATGTATGTGTGTATGTATGTGTGTGTGTATGTATGTATGTATGCATGTATGTATGTGTATGTATGTATGTATGTATGTATGTATGTATGTGTGTGTGTATGTATGTATGTATTTGTATATATATATATATATATATATATATATATATATATATATATATATATATATATATATATATATATATATGTTTTCATGTCACTGCTCCTAATTGAGATTGTAAGTTTGAGATTTTAACCTGAAATGTCACTCTGTCATCCTCAATAGACGTCAGTCAAGCGCAGCATGCGATGCTTACAGTGTATTCGAGTCCACATAGGACCAGCCGAGGCCCTACATACATGTTTTCTATTGAGCGGTTTGGCGCCAAGCTATGGCAATTTCACTTTTATTGACGTTGCGATTTAAAAAAAAATTGTATTCAGCCGAAGCTGCGCGGCGAACAACCATCATCGAAGCGCGCAACCGTTTTCGGAGCGACAGCCGACCCCCGCTCTGTTGAAGACCGGGAAACATCGACCGGGGAACTTCTGGTCCGGAAATAACCGTCCGAAAAGCGTTTCAGGACAGCGCAAGGATATATTTCCGTCCCTCCATCAGTGGGGGTGGGGGGGGCTGACGCTCGTTTTGGATCAAGCTGTTTCGCCGGCTCCATCTGCACCGATGTGTTCGCTCCCCTTATTGTGTTTGAACCGTCGCTAACCGCGAGCCGCGTTCGCAATAACGGCGCACTTAGTCGCTGCGCGCTGTTGTCACCGGGCTAACAATACATTAGGCACAAGGACACACACTCGCGCGCGTGCATATTCGCACACGCACACACACAGAAACAGAAAGTGCCAAACTCCTCGTGGTTGTGACAGATATGCTACTGTTTTTTAGCTCGTGTTTTTGGTCTGCCATCTGCCTTAAGAAAAGAAACCCCTCCCAAAAAAAAAAG
This sequence comes from Merluccius polli, assembly GCA_030340625.1. Lineage (NCBI taxonomy): Eukaryota > Metazoa > Chordata > Actinopteri > Gadiformes > Merlucciidae > Merluccius > Merluccius polli. Next base: position 11,298 of record JAOPHQ010004472.1, read on the forward strand.
AGTGCCGCATTAATCCCACCAGCTGCTGCTGTATGCTTGCGCCCTGCGCCGCCGCATGTCCTCGTCTGGAACACATTTAATACGGCTTGTTATTGTCTGCGACCGACTTAACCGAACAACACACACAAGGTGAGTCAGGGGTTTTGGTTGGCAGAGCTCAGTGACTCAGTGGTCAACGACGACCATTTCCCAAACCCCCCCCCCAACCCCCCCCACCCCCAAAAAAACAACAACAAAAGGAGCAGGAAAAGAGGGGGGGGAAAAAAAACAACAACCACGAGAAAAAGGAAAAAGTCTGGACCTGCCTTTCTAACTCTTTCCTTCCTTCTCGCGTCGCGCGCCAGTCATCACACTCAAGTCAATCTGTGGCTCTACGGCGAGCGTCTGCCTCCCACAGTAACACTTAAACCTCAATCACAGCCCTCCGACTGAGTCTAAAAAGAGCCTTCGCCTGGAGGAATCACACCCAGGCTGGGTTTTTTTTCTTTTCTTTTTCTGCTCTGCTTGGTTGTTGTTTTTTTTGTTTCCCCCCCCCCCCCTACCATCGCCCTGACTGTGAGGCATCTCGGCGTCCGGGTACAATTTCGCTTTTTTTTCTGCTTTTGTGTTTTTTTTTGTCTTTGCTTAAAAGAGAGACACTCAAAAAAAAACTAAAAAACTACAAAAACATCATACATTGTGAGAGGCCGCTTTACAATACGCCAGAAGATGATTATAGTTTTTTTTTTGCTTTAATGGGCATTTGTGTGTGTGTGTGTGTGTGTGTGTGCGCGCGTGCAGCACCCTATTCATCATCTTTAAGGACCGGATTATAATAACAAGTTCTAATAATCGGCATCTCTATCGAATGTTAACCACCGGTGCGTTCGCAGACGTCGCAATTACTTTTGCTGTTGACTCTGTGAGGAGGTGGGAAAGTGAGGAAAAAGTGTGGGTGTCACGGCCCCCGTTCGACGGAGGACACTTGAATGTCAAAGGTAAGGAAAGGGGGGGGGAGACAGATGTTTGCGTTGCTGTCAGGGTTACTTTTGCAGGTTTCCCGTATGGAGCGCTCATTATAACCGAGGTGCCAGTTGTGAGTCAACAGCGGCGCCTCGCCTGACTCAGCCAGACTGCTGCTGAGAAGCTATAGGTTTAATTTAGCACAAAGGGCTTATTGCTTATCGGTATACCGCGGCGTTATTGTATTTTATATAGCGCCGCCGCCTCGCTACTTAGCTGATCTTGTGAAGCCAATAAAAAACGGCTCAGGGTTAAAAAGAAGAAAAAAAACGCGGCGAAACCAATTTTAAAGCGCCGGTGACGTTTCCCCCCCCCGACCCCCGAGAGGAAAAAAATCGATGGCGTCCGCACGAGGAAGTTTTGAAATTCCACCGATAATTGATCGATTTTCACTCTCCTCTCTCGAGGCGTAGAGGATGACGTCCGGATGGCGGGGGGGGGGGGGGGGTGGGGGGGGGGGGGGGTGAGGATGTGGGTGTGGGTGTCATCTTGACATTTCCAGTGCGTGTGATATTTCCTACCAACACGGGCAAATCTTCATTTAACAGCCCTTGAACCTCATTAGGCCGGTTCTAATGTTCTACCCGCCAGAGTGTCAAATCCAATTGTCCAATTACACAGCGGATCAGAGCCAAAGGTCCGCCTTCGTCGCCCCCCCCCCTCCCTCAACCCCCCCAGCCCCCCCCCCCGCAAGGCTGATTAGAGGCGAGCGGCCGTATACACATCATGTGGGGGAGAGACGGCGTCCGTCGGATGGGGGAGCGACCGCAGATACGGTTGCGTTCAAACACACTCGGACGCTTGGACACATACCAAGCACACGCACGCAAACGCACACACCCACGCACTCACTCACACACACACACACACACACACAGGCACACACACACACACACAGAGCCCAAAATCAATATCAAGGGCAAAGGTCCCCATAAAGACTGAGGGGTCTCTCTCTCCCTCTCTCTGTCTCTCTCTGTCGCCCACTCTCTCTCTCTCTGTCTCCCCCTCTCTCTCTCTCCCCCTCTCTGTCTCCCACTCTCTCTCTATCTCCCGAAGCCAGACACGGCTGTGATTCCAGAGACAGAGACAGACTGTCTTGGGTTTTCGCAGACGCACAGAGGGCTCTCAGTCCTCAAGTGAAAACCAGGAGACTCACGTTCAGCAGGTCTCCACATTACCAGAATGTTAAAATCTCAAGTCGCACCGCATTTGCAATTCCCGCATGCTTACGGGGACGCTTGAGGAGGAGAACGCCACCGCCGCCGCCACCGCCGCCGCCACCGCCGCCGCCCGTCCTCACGGGGTGAAAGAAAATCTCCCATATATCCTGGATAGACGGCGATGTACATGGAGCCGGAGTTAAGCGCCGCACGCGCGCGTCTCCCCGTCTGTAAAGCGATCAAATATGTCAATTTCCTCCCACGCGCCGCCGTCGCCCCCCATCGCCACCCCCCCCCCCCCCCCCCCCCCCATCGCCTGCTGCCATCTCAACATTATCGCAAAACCAATCAGCTCTGCATCCAGGTGGCTCAGTCTCTCTCTCTCTCTCTCTCTGTTTATCCTGAGGATAAACCTCTCAGGCTAAACACACGCTTCCCCCGCCGGGTACACATCAATATCATAAACACCGCGTGTACCAGGCTGTCGCGAGCGAGGGGCTTAAGTGGCCCCCGGGAGACGGGAAAGGGACGACGGCGACGGCGGCGGCGGCGGCGGCGGCGGCGGCGGCCGGCGGACGCGTAAAGGTCAGCTACGGGAGTCGCGTAGCTCATAATCATAGCAAAGCTAAATTACGGTGGCGAAACCGTAGAAGCGACGCAGAGGCCGTCATTTCGGTTTTCAGATGTCAGGGGTTCATAAGGACGGATGGTATTACTGTGTGTGTGTGTGTGTGTGTGTGTGTGTGGCTCCGACTCGGGCGTTTAGATACCGCCGTGAGTCCGACATTCGTTGACTCGATCCGCCTGGCGAGACGTCGGCGGCGGGGCACATTGAGTGGGGTAACGAAGCCGAGGCGGTGAAATGATGAAATGATTATATTATATTGTTTTGAAAGTGTGTCACTTCTAGGAGGGGGAGAAAACTTTGTTCCCCTTTCCCGAAGTAAGCTACAAAAGGACAGGAGGATAGCAGAGGAGAGATAGAGGGCGTGTGTGTGTGTGTGTGAATGCATATGTGTGTGTGTGTGTGGGGGGGGGATATTTGCGTGTGTGTAGGTGAATGCATATGTGTGTGTGCGTGTGTGCATGTGTGTGTGTGTGCATGTGTTTGTGTGCACGTGTGTGTGTGTGTGTGTGTGTGTGTGTGTGTGTAATTGCCGGAGAGGATCCACGTTGAGGCTTATTAAAGAAGGAGACAGAGTGATTATTCACCAGCGTCCTCCTGAGAGACTGACGCTGAAGCCATTGCCTTTAATTAACTCTGCACCGGTTCTGTGGATTAATAACAATATTAAGGAGGAGGAGGAGGAGGTACACAAACACTTCCTGGATCTGGTTCAAGCATTTTAATTACAATTAAATAAGTGCCGCGGCGCAGTGGCACCGCGGCTATATGTCTCCACTTTATCCCATACCACACACACACACTTAGCCTACACCACACGCACACACACACACACACACACACACACACAGACACTTAGCTTTCACCACATGCACGCTCACACCCCACACACACACACACTTAGCCTACACCACACGCACGCTCACCCCCCCCCCCCCCCCCCACACACACACACACACATGCTTAGCCTACACCACACGCACACGCACACACACACACACACACACACACAATTAGCTTACATCACACGCACACTCACACCCCACACACACACACACACACACACACACACACACACACACACACACACACACACACACTTAGCCTACACCACACGCACACTCACACCCCACACACACACACACACACACACACACACACACACTTAGCTTACACCACACACACACTCACACCACACACACACAGACACTTAGCTTACACCACATGCACACTCACACCCCACACACACACACACACTTAGCTTACACCACATGCACACTCACACCCCCCCCCCCACACACACACACACACACACACACACTTAGCTTACACCACATGCACGCTCACACCTCACACTCACACACACACACACACACACACACACACACACCGCATCTCCCTCATCACCCGCGCCACAGCAAAGCGCAACACATCTGTCATGATCCCCATCTGACTTTGCAGGACGTCTCCGAAGGCCGGGAACTCGAACACGTGAGAGATAGTACCTCGACTTTCCACTTTCAACTTTATTTGTCCCCAGAGGGAAAAAAACCAATTGCCTTCTGGGTACAAATAAAGTTGAAAGTTGAAAGTTGAGGTACTGCTGTCTGTTGGAGTAGTTGGGCTGGCGGTGCAGAAGTGCCATTGCTTGTTTTGTATATGCGAGTGTGTGCGTGTGTGTGTGTGTGTGTATGTGTGTGTGTGTGTGTGTGTGTGTGTGTGTGTGTGTGTGTGTGTGTGTCGGTGAATCGAGGAGTGCACATAGTGCCCGGGATATCTTGGTATATATTTGTTTACCCAGACGGCCCTTTGGTGTGCGGTGCAGCGGGACAGAGCCGTCTCTCACTCTGCTCTGCTCTGCCAAGGTACTGCAGAGAGAGGAGAGAGGGGAAAGGGTGTGGTGGTGGTGGTGGTGGCGGTGGAGGTGGTGATGGTGGCAGCTGGGGTGATGGTGGTAGTGGTGGTGGTGATGGTGATGGTGGTAGTGGCTGGGGTGCTGGTGGCGGTGGTGGTGCTGGTGGCGGCTGGGGTGATGGTGGTGGAGGTTGTGGTGGGGATGTGGGCGTTGGTGGTGCTGGTGGTGGTGGTGGCAGCTGGTGGCGGCTGGGGTGATGGTGGTGGAGGTTGTGGTGGGGATGTGGGCGGCGGTGGTGGTGGTAGTGGTGATGATGGTGGTTGGTGCTGATGGTGGTGGTGGTGGCAGCTGGGGTGCTGGTGGCGGTGGTGGTGCTGGTGGTGGCTGGGGTGATGGTGGTGGAGGTTGTGGTGGGGATGTGGGCGGTGGTGGTGCTGGTGGTGGTGGTGGCAGCTGGTGGCGGCTGGGGTGATGGTGGTGGAGGTTGTGGTGGGGATGTGGGTGACGGTGGTGGTGGCAGCTGGGGTGTTGGTGGCGGTGGTGGTGCTGGTGGTGGCTGGGGGTGATGGTGGTGGAGGGTGTGGTGGGGATGTGGGCGGCGGTGGTGGTGGTGGTGGTGATGATGGTGGTTGGTGCTGATGGTGGTGGTGGTGGAGGTTATGGTGGTGGTCACTGGGGTGCTGGTGGCGGTGGTGGTGCTGGTGGCGGTTGGGGTGATGGTGGTGGTGGTGGTGGTGGTGATGGTGGGGATGTGGGCGGTAGTGGTGTTGATGGTGGTTGGTGCTGATGGTGGTGGTGGTGATGATGGTGGTTGGTGCTGATGATGGTGGTGGTTGGTGTGGATGGTGGTGGTGGTGGGAGTGGTGGTGATGGTTGGTGGTGCTGATGATGATGGTGGTGGTGGTGGAAGGGGAGGAGGTGAAGGAAATGGAGAAGATGGAAGGAGAATGGAGGAGAGGAGGAGGTAGAGAAGAAGGAGGAGGACGACGAAGACAACCTGGCTAGAAACCCCCCCCACCCCCCACCCACCCCCACCCCCCCCACCCCCCCCCAACAACCCCATCCGCCGGCGCTTCAGCGCGGCCAAAAGATGATAAAATGCTCGGCGGCGCAGCGTTCCCCTCCAGTCCCGACTCGGGGCTCTAAATGAGCTGAGGAAGCACCGGCCGCACTGCTGGGCCGCCGCCGGCCCTCGCGCCACTTCATCAATGACACGCCGAGAGTTGGCCCCGCATTTATAACCATTCACGGTCATTTACACTGACTCCGGCGCCGCCGCCGCCGCTGCCGCCGCCGCACGCCGCCGCCGCCGGGCCGCTCGATGCACGCACACACACACACACCTCACCGCCTTTAGTGCTGCCGAGGTTTTTTTTTCCGCTTTGTTGTGTTTCCTGAGCAGACGACTTTCGCTGTTCCCTCAGAGCGAAAACACGCATAGAGCTGTGTCTCCCCGGAAAAAAAAAACACAGAGGGGGAGAGAGGGGGAGAGGGAGGGAGGAGCGCACATAAGGGGAGAGAGGCAAGGGGAGGCAAGGGGAGAGAGAGTGTGTGAGTGTGTGTGTTTGAGAGAGAAAGTGAGAGAAATAGAGAAAAACCAAGAAAGAGAGAGAGAGAGAGAGAGAGAGAGAGAGAGAGAGAGAGAGAGAGAGAGAGAGAGAGGGAGAAGGAGGGAGAGGGAGAGAGAGGGGGAGAGAGGGAAGGAGGGAGGGAGGAGCGCACATAAGGAGAGAGGCAAGGGGGGACTGTGTGTGTGTGTGTGTGTGTGTGTGTGTGTGTGTGTGTGTGTGTGTGTGTGTGTGTGTGTGTGTGTGTGTGTGAGAGAGAGAGAGAGAGAGAGAGAGAGAGAGAGAGAGGAGAGAGAGAGAGAGAGAGAGAGAGAGAGAGAGAGAGAGAGACAGTGAGAGAAATAAAGAAACACCAAGAAAGAAAGAGAGAGAGACAGACAGACAGACAGAGATGCAGAAAGGGAGAGAGACAGTGAACGAGAGAGGGATAGACAGTAAATCAGAGAGAGAGACAGTGAGTTTGAGAGAGTCAGAGAGAGAATGAGAGAGAGAGGTAGAGAGAGAGAGAGAGAGAGAGAGAGAGAGAGAGAGAGA
>JAOPHQ010004473.1:0-20000 GCA_030340625.1 Merluccius polli
TTTGTGTGCAACTGTTGTGGTTTGGCGGTGGGCTGTGTGTGTGTGTGTACTCTCTGTGTTTATGTGTGTTACAGGGACACACAACGCAGCCTGTGATTGCTGTAATGTGATGAGCATCGATTTCACCAATATCTGACATACGTTAGCCAAGGACAGATTGTAGGTGAGATTATTCCCACCGAATTCACTGCTTTAGAGAATATAAGCCTATAGTATACCGTAAGTGTCTTCTCCTCTCTTCTCCCTCCCTCCCTCATCCCTCCCTCCTTGCTAATGATACGGTGGGCTGTGTGTTTCAAAGGCACGTCTCTACGTCCCTCATGCTAATATCCTGTTGTGACACACGGAGCTAGACCGCCTTAATGAGGACTCGGTGAACCTTTTGACTCACTTCTGGAAAAAGGTTATGAGTCGTAATTGGAAGTTTCTGTACCGCTATGAGTCCCACCTCACATCTACATACATACTACATACACCGACGTCATATGAACATACTAATACTAACTGGTACTAACAGGTACTGCTAACCAACTGGAAACGTATTGCATCAAGTATTTCCTGCAGATGTGAGTACATGAGTCATACCTGTGTTGCGTGTTGTAGATCTATGAACAACACATGGTTGATATGTAATCCTCAGAGGCAGTAGGAACACAAGTGAATGAACCGGTTGTTCATCTATTTTTTTTTTCGTATGTACAATATGACAACGTATGTTGTATGTATAACTTTGTTGATGATGATCTCTGTATCTGAGATGAGATGAGATGAACTATTGTACCAATACAAATATAATTCTGCTCACCCTGATTGTCCAAAACCCCTTTTCTACTTTACTTACTCCAACATTGTTGTGCTTTGGCTGACTTTTAAGTCACTTTGCATAAAAGTGTCTTCTAAAAACTGACTTGTAAATGACTACAATACCAACATGCTACATGTATGTGCACGGATCGGTGATTGACAGCCATCCTGTCCCATGCACTCATGCACCCATGCACATGCTATCAGTAAAACGGCTGCATGTGCGTTCTATGGTTCGTTGTTTATGGGTTACCCTGACAGATACGGCCGAATCGACCCGGTCCCATCGATAGGCCCCCCCCCCCTCTAAAGTGTATTGATGGGATGGCGGTTTGGTGGTATGGTGTGTGTGACCCACATCGAACCCATCGTAGGTTAAATTTGCCAAACCAAGACAAAATCCACCATCTAACTTTAAAGGCCTTAACACAAAGCGAGGGCGGTGGAGACGGCTCGGATGTTGATTGGCGTTTACGGTAGCCAATAGCACAGAAGAACGTGTCGCCATTTTTTGGGGGGGATTTCTTATCTTGGACGAATCGGACCGGGGTGAAAATGAGGAGGAAGACGACCGTGAGGAAGTTGTTGGAGTGAAGCATTTTCATTGGACGCAGGATGAGCCGTTAAACATTTGAAACCGTTTTACAGGAAGATGAAAGAACATTCGAATGTAAAAATACTACAGATAAATGAACAGCTAACACAGGGAAAATGTATTTTTCATTTCATGGCGCCTCTAACTCTGTATTCAGTTCGTCACGGACACACACACAAAAAAAAAGAAAGGAAGATGGCCGCTTGGCGTGTTCGAGTGCGTGATGATGAGTGGTCGCCTTCACACCCGCGACCTCACTCTGTGCACCAACAGAAAGGACTCACACCGACTTAAAGGAAATGTGAGGAATGGCTTCGGATCACAGTATTTTATTCATACCGTAATCCATGATTGATGGCGCAGCGAGTACATCCCCATCCTCCTCCTCCTTCGGTAAACCAGTAAAGAGAAATTCATGACCTCCCTCCTCCCTCCATCCTCCCACACCCACCCAACCTTATCAACCCTAAACGCCTCCCCCCTCGCCTCCCCCCTTTGCTTTGAAGCGGCGCAGGTGTGAGCTCTCCAACTGAGGGCCAGACGTGTTGTAACTTTAGCTCTGTGGGTTGCGGCTGTTTCAAATTGGATTGACCGGCGAGGAGACGAGAGGGGAGTGGAGGAGGCGGCGGCGGCGGCGGGTTGGACCCCGGCCAACGCTGGCCCCGGCTAGCGTCTTAAACGTCCGACGTCAACGCCATAAACCACGCCGCCGCTCCTCCCTCCCTCCCTCCGGCTCCTGGCTTCCCCCCCCCCCCCCCCCCCCCCCCCCCCGAGCGAGCGCGACGTTTTGTCATAATGCAGTCTGTCCGAAGTTACAGCCCAGGAATGAGTGATATGATCCGGCGGCCGTCTGGCTGACAGTGCGTCTATTGTAGATGTAGATGTGGCAGAGTGCATTGTGGGTAACAAATGTGTGTGGCTTTTGTGTGAGTCACCGCGAAACGACGACATAGCACAGTGCTGTTGGGGAGGGGGGAGAGAGAGGGAGAGAGAGGGAGAGAGACAGAGAGAGAGAGAGAGAGATGTAATCAAATCTTTGTGAATGAAAATCACCCCCCTTTCCCTGCTCCCAATAGTATGTGGCATAATACAATTATCAGCGCATGTGAGTCGAACTGTGTGTGTGTGTGTGTGTGTGTGTGTGTGTGTGTGTGTGTGTGTGTGTGTGTGTGTGTGTGTGTGTGTGTGTGTGTGTGTGTGTGTGTGTGTGTGTGTGTGTGTGTGTGTGAAATATGATCCTGAGTGGAGTGAGTTTTTTAGCCGGGAAATCGGAGCAGTCACAGACCATTTGAACCTAATTCCTTCACACCTCTTGTTACGCACACACACACACACACACACACACACACACACACACACACACACACACACACACACTTCCAACCCCCACCGTCGCCCACAGCCTCTACCTTTAAGCAGCCGGTCTATGTATAGCTAGAGAGAGAGAGAGAGAGAGAGAGAGAGAGAGAGAGAGAGAGAGAGAGAGAGAGAGAGAGAGAGAGAGAGAGAGAGAGAGAGAGAGAGAGAGAGAGAGAGAGAGAGAGAGAGAGAGAGAGAGAGAGAGAGAGAGAGAGAGAGAGAGATTGCCTAGGGTCTCTCTTTCTCTCTCTCTCTCCCCCCTGTCTCTCTTTATCACTCTCCCTCTTCTCCCTCTTTCCATCTCTCTCTTAACCCCCCCTCTCCCTCTCTCCCCCCATCTCTCTCTCGCTTAACTGGAGTGAGTGCTCACTGCCTAGGGTCTCTTCCTCTCTTTCTGTCTCACTCTCATTCTCACTCTCACACACACTCACTTACACTCACTCTCTCTTTCTCTCTCTCTCTCTCTCTCTCTCTCTCCCCCCCTCCCTCTTTCCCCCCCCCCCCCCACGCACTTCTCTTTCCCTCCAGTCTCCCTCTGCTCTTTCATCTCTCCATCCTCCGCCGCGCTGTCTCATTAAGGACTAACCCTCTCTCTCTCCCTCCTCTCTCTCTCCCACCTCTCTCTCTTACCCTCTCCTCTCTCTCCCTCTCCTCTCTCCTCCCACCTATCTCTCTCTCTCTCCCTCTCCTCTCTCTCCTCCCTATTACACTTTGTGGCGGGCCCTGTGGCCTCACATACCGGTTGGCTGATCACGGATGATGCTGACATTTTGACTAAAACTCTCCCCCACCTCCTCCCCTCCTCCCCTCATCCCCCCCCCCCCCCCCCCCCCCCTCCTCCCCTCCTCCTCTCCTGTCGACGCGATGGGAACGCAGGATGAAAGCCCCCCCCCCCCCCGGTTACATGGGTGATATAACACAGGAGAACCTACATCCGTGCAGATGTCTCGGCGGGGAGTAGATGTGCGATTGCTTTGAGGTTCGCTATTTTTCTATTTAGGCAAGTTACACACAAAGCGTTTGTGTAATTAGTTGGCTGAACACACACACATTTACACACACAACAAGCGTGTCATTCTAGGGACCCGGTCCCCGAATTTCACGCCCGGCTCTTTCTTGCGCCTTCTGGCACCGCGTTCACACGTTGGCATGACATGTACATGTCCATAAACATGTACACAACGTGTGTCCCGCCAAATAATGTGTGTCGGCCGACAAGCAGGACTGGTTGGCGTGGTGACAGTGCAGTGATGACACATGTGGCGGCGGTGATGTAATGTGATGTAATGAAATGCGGTGCGGTGTGATGTCGCGTGATGCCGTGATGTGCGGTATGTGTGTGTGTGTGTGTGTGTGTGTGGGGGGGGGGGGGGTTGGGGAAACTGGGCTGTGATGTGATTGGTCGTAGCTTTTATTGATTTGTTGGGTTTTTTGCCTCACTGGTCACTGACCTTGGGGAGAACCGGCGAACCTGACACACACACACACACACACACACACACACACACACACACGTGTCATCCAATCAGCCAAGGGTTTTCATCTTTCGGTCACAGCTTAATATAATGACTCTACTGGTTCTATTCTCTCTCTCTCTCTCTCTCTCTCTCTCTCTCTCTCTCCTCTCTCTCTCTCTCTCTCTCTCTCTCATATATCCCTTTCCTGTTGAATGCTAACACACACAATTATTGGCCGTTGAGGTGTCCATCCTGAGGGATAGATGGCGTAAGGGAGAGATAGAGAATGGGGGAGGGTGGTAAGCCTGATCTCTCTCTCTCTCTCTCTCTCTCTCTCTCTCTCTCTCTCTCTCTCATATATCCCTTTCCTGTTGAATGCTAACACACACAATTATTGGCCGTTGAGGTGTCCATCCTGAGGGATAGATGGTGTAAGGGAGAGATAGAGAATGGGGGAGGGTGGTAAGCCTGATCTCTCTCTCTCTCCCCCTCTCTCTCTCTTTCACATGTATCCCTACCTCGCGTTTTTTTAATCTCATACCATTGGTTGGCTCTCTCACTTTATGCTGCCGTCCCTCCCTCCCTCCCTCCCTCCCTCCCTCCCTCCCTCCCTCCCCCCTCTCCATCCCTCCCCTTTCCTTTCTCCCCTGTCTATCCAGCTTATCTCCGCTCACACTACCTGGCCGTCCCTCCCTCATCCATCTGTCTGCTCCCTGCTGCTCCTCTATCCCTCTTCCCCTCGCTCCACCTGTTTTTTCTCACCCTAGTTATCCTATACCTCCCTCCCTCCCTCCCTCCCTCCCTCCCTCCCTCCCTCCCTCCCTCCATCCTTTTTGTTTTGTTTAAATCATTCCCCTTTGTCTCTCTCCGTCTGTGACCCCGTGGGCCCCAGCGTCTGCCTTCTGCATATCTTTCTTTTGACTATGTTCTTGTTTTACTCTTTTACTATTTTCCACTCTCTCCATCACACACACACACACACACACACACACACACACACACAGACATACATATGCAAAAAAGACAAAAAAGGGGGAGGGAGGGGGGGGGCGGCTACATTTTCATCTCAGGCAGCTTTACTGTCAAATACATCCCAGACAGATTTTATATAAATATTAATTTTGTGCCGTCCTCGGTTGAATATGACATCCCTTCCCTCCCAGCAGGGGAATAACCACAAGAGGATAAAGGGAAATCTGATGAAAATGGATTATCAATAATGAGATTTGTGGCACAGGATGTGGCGGCGATGTTATAAAAAAAACCCAACAACAGATTTTCTACTTTTTAATATGTCGGCCTCCGCCATCCTCCCACGTAAATAAACCACAGGTCTCCACTGTGTTGTGACACACTACCGCACACCCGGTCCAATCGACGGGAGTGGCTCTTGGCAGGGGAAGCAGGGGGGACCAGATGTGGGGATAGCTGGATGGCATTGTGCGCTCTCTCTCTCTCTATCCTCATTTCCACCCGAACAGTCGAGTTCGGATCCCGGGACTTAGAGGCGGAGCTAGAAACACCCGCAGGCCGATGCACAAACCCGACATTTTTAAACGTCCCATCGATTGCGACGGAGACGGAGACTACCGGTATATAAACACCCCCCCCATGGCGAAGCCAAATCATTTTGCTTTTTATGAACCAAAGCTTGTCTCCTTGTTGCAATAAACATCCACGTACCGAGAAGAAAGACCGCAAAAACATTCAATGTCCTCCATTGTTGCTGTGTTTACTCTGTTGCGGTGAATATGATGTCACCATAGTTACTGAGATCTATGGTCAGGTACAGGTTGGCATGGGTTAGGCAAGAGTGGAAATGAGCCATCTCTCTCTCTCTCTCTGTCTCTCTCTCTCTCGCTCTCCCTCCAGCAAGAGAGGCAGTGGATGGGGACGCCGAGGGAGGGAGGGAGGGAGGCGGGGGAGGGGGGGGGGGGGGGGGGGGGGGTGAGCAGAGATTGCAAACATAGGAGAGGATTTGTCGGTTTTACTGTAGGTCTTGGGTGGGGTGAAGCCTCTCTGCATGGGAGAGAGCAGATTAGTTACATGGGCTGCACTCCGCTAATATCAACGTATTAATCTACTGTATGTGTGTGTCTCTCGATAGACCGAACCGGACACAAAAACCACCACACTGGTTTATATTCCCACCCCCCCCCCCCCCCCCCCCCCCCCTCCTAGATTACCCGGTCACAGGGACATGTGACGTAAAATGTATGTCACGGCTTCAAAGAAAGCCGTTGGATCGCATCCCGTTTTAGCTGGATTGTTGTACGGTGTGAAATACGAATACACTGAGATTTTGAGTATCGGAGTAGAGGAGGACCGTTGGGGTCGGTGTGTCGCTAGAAAAGCCCTTTCAAATTAAAAGTGCGCTCCGCATTCATCACTTTTATGACCCATTCATCGTAATGGCACTCTGCAGAGATCGACTTGAGGGATGTGGGGGCTTTTCATTTGTCGAAGCCACCTGTGTCCCGTTCTGGCAAAAAAAAAAGCCGCCATTACAAACTGCCAGCTCAGGATTTGTGTCTTTGCATGTGCATATGTACGCATGTTTATGCATGTGTGTATGTATGTGTGTGTGTGTGTGTGTGTGTATGTGTGTGCGCGCCACTTCACCATCAGAGACACGAAAGCCGGGAGCCATCAGATGAATTAACGTCTGACACTCCCCCAACCCCCCCCTCCCCTCCCTCTCTCTCTCTCTCTGCGCGGGTTTACGCATCTCCAGCTCAGCCAATCGGCTGGCTTGCAGAGAGGAGAGGAGAGAAAGGGGGGGGGGTGGGGGGGTGCAGCACAGCAGCCTCCGGGGCTCGGTGGTCCATCGCTCTTGTCATAGCTAGGAGAGGAGGGAGGGGGGGAGGAAAAGGGGAGGGTAATAGAGAGAGGGGAGGGAAAGGGGAGGGCGGCGGGGTTTGGCGGAGGTAATCCAATGAGACACAGCGAGAGGAGAGGCAGTGTGAGGGCAACGCCTCACAGCAGCGGCGAGCAGCCTCTCTCTTTCACTGTCTCTCTCTCTTTCTCTCTCTCTGCTACTCTGCATATCTCTCTCTCCCTCTCTCTCTCCCCCTCCCTCTCCCTCTCATGCTGGAGAGCGTAAAACAAACCCAAAGGATTCCCGTCTCCCGTTCTGTGTTCTCTGTGCGCGGACGAGAGCAGCTCCTCCTAATTGTCTCCATTTCCTCTCACTTTCAGTCTCTTCTATTTTACTCCTCCTCCTCTCCTCCTTCATCTCCTCTATTGGCAAATCTCTCCTCCAAAGGATGAATTGACGACAGGGAATTTGAGGATTATTATTCTTTTTTTTCTCTCTCTCTCTCTCTCTCTCTCTCTCTCTGCTCGCCCGGTTGTTGTTTTTTCTTCTCTCTCTCTCCGGCGTCATTCATTGTTCTCCGCTTCCAGCTGCTGAGTGTGCAGAGAGGCTGCTAGTGGGGAACTGGGTTAGTGTGTTACTGTTTGGAGACCGGGCAACGGAGGTGATCGAGTGTCGTAGGGGAGGAGGAGGAGGAGGAGGCGGTGGTTGCTGGTTGTCGTGGCGATGGGGATGGGGATGCCGTCCGGGTGGCAGTGAGCGTCCGGTCTTGCTGGTGGAGGCGGCGGCGGCGACTGACCCCGGGGAGGAGATGCCGTTTCCGAAGACCTGACAACCCCTTTTTGTGTAATTGAACCGGTCAGTGGATAGCAAAAAAGTGTCGATAGTGGACGTAGGAAACAGACATTGAATAGTGGAGATATCGGATATTGAAAAAGCAGAGATATCGGACGTTGAAAGTGAAGATACCGGACGTGGAAAGCGAAGATTTCGGACATTGAAACAACAAAGACGCAAGAAGGGGGGAAAGAAGCGAAGCTGGCGGACGAGGACACCACCATGGATATCAACCTGCAGTCCCATCGATTTTACTTCCCCCAGATCTACTGTGCCGAGCCGGGGGCTCAGCCACCCCAGCTGACAGAGTTCAAAGTCAGGTAGGTTCCCTGCTGGGGGTGGGGGTGGGGGTGGGGGTGTGGAGGTCAACCACCGTCAGGGGGTGGATAGATGAGGGAGAGAGACACCTGGACGGAGTGAGAGAGAGAGAGAATTAGCTGTGCTTCTGTCTAAACAGGCGAAGAAAGGGCAAAAAATGAAATCCTGAGTGAATTTAGGATTCCCTTTTTGCAGTGATGCATATCACCCAACCGCTACTACCGTTGCATACGAAGCGTTTTTCCCGGGGCTCTGCCTGTGAGCCTGCTGCCCTTGCAGGGGGATGGGGGCATGAATGCTAATGTGCTAACGTGTGCTAATGTGTTTCTAGCTAGCTCCCGGTGGAGAGGGAGAGGGAGTGCAGTCCAGACCGCTGGAGGAGGAAGCGAAAGGGGTATTGATGTGGGAGACGAGCTTGCCAAGTTGAGGCAGAGGCGACGACAGTGGGACAGTGGTGCAGTTGTGTTTATCCTCCCCCCCCCACCACCCACCCACCCTCCCCCATCCAGAGCCCATGGGTGCCTTTGGTCTCCGATGCCCACCTCTTTGGTTCTTTTGTTCTCTTCGGTTTCCGCCGGTCTTCGGTTCTAGCCTCCCTCGCTTTTTTAAGGATGTGCCGACGGCCACCTGATCACTGCCGATTCTGAGGACGGTCTTCATCAAGTGTTGCTTGATTGATACCTGTAGCCTCATCTGTTGGCTTTACTGAACACCGGTGCACCGGTGGTTTTGTCCAAAGCGCAGAAACAGGAGTTACTGTTTTTTTTTGTATATTCATTTTGTTTGTTAGTATCCGATTTTGTTTTGGATGGCCTCAAACGCATACACTTGCTGTTTCCTCAGGTATTGTTTGGCTGGTGTGCGATGCCAGCGTCGATATTGCTGCATCCTTTCTTCCCCTGCTCTTGTCTCGTGGATATTAAGGGAAGGGGTCTTTCTTTTGTAGCGGCAGAGCCAACGCCTGTGAGCGCATGCATTGTGGGGTGTCTAGAGAGAGACGCATGCTCAGATGTGCAACAGCTTCTCCAGCTCTCGTTCTTTGTCTTGATGTCTCACAGGACCAGCTGTTGCATGTGGGGCAGGTTCAAGGATGCAGTTCTCATGCTGTGTATCATCCAAACAACTGTAATATAACGTTTCTTTATTTTATTGTATTGTATTGACACATGCGATCACCTGTAGCTCCTTTTCACTATCCATTGATCCATTCTTTTGTTTTTCTCGTTCATTCGTTCCTATATTTGTTCCTCCCTTCTCCTCTTTCAAACTATCCATCCAGCCATCCTATTATTTAAGCTGTCGTTCCATCCATCGATCCATCCAGCTATCCATCCACCCTTCAGGTCCATCCGTCCGTCCGTCAATCCATCTATCCATCCGTCCATCTGTCCCCCTCTTGCAGAGTTAATGGTTTCATATTTCTTGCTAATCTGCTGTGTGTGAGATGTCTTGGCTATTGCACATCTAACAGCTCTGATTAGTGCAGCTTTAAGGGTCTGAGCTCCACTCTAAGCAGCTTTGGGCTTGGCCAGGTCCCCGGGCGGGAGAGGCTTTACGTGGCCTGTCACCGTCACGGCCTTGGGGGCGGCGTGCGGACCCAGGAAAGGGGTGTCAGATCAGCGATGCATCATGGGATTTGAAGGAGAACCGGATGGTGACTCATGTAGGCTTATTTCAAGGTTGGATATGAAAAGCTTGAGTATATAATGTTGAAATTAATTGGTTGTTTGTGACCGAGAAGAAGAAAGAGGTGGGAGGCGTGTTATGTTAAGAAAATCAATATCCTGACCTCATCAATACTGATGATATCTTTGTAGCCTGATTCTGGTTGGCCTCAATGTAGTTTTGGATTGATGCGCTGAGATACATACGCACATATGCATCCTTAAGGTGAGCATGTACATGCATGCTCACATGCACGCAAACAACTAACACTTTGAGTCATCAAAAAGCTGTTCGTTTGGTGCTTCCTCACTGGGCAGGCTAGTCTAGTGGTTGTAGTGGTTGACTCCCAGCTGAAAGGTTCTGGGTTTGAACCCCAATGTCCGCTGCCTACCTGTAGGCATCCCTGAGGAAGCCTAACCCCTACCTGCTCCTTGATGATAGGTATCTAAAAAAAAAGCACCTTGGATAAAAGTGCCTACTAAATGACATAGATCAGGTCTTACAGCATCTCTGGGTCTGATAAAGCAAATATAAGCATACTCACTGTGTAGGAGTCATTAAGGAGTGTGTGCATTACAGTCTTGGCAATTCTCTAGTGGCGGAAAGCACACACACACCAGAATAGCAGTCTAACACATTCACAGCCATGACTCACACCTCCAGCTCCAAATGCTTTGCATCGAGAGAGAGAGAGAGAGAGAGAGAGAGAGAGAGAGAGAGAGAGAGAGAGAGAGAGAGAGAGAGAGAGAGAGAGAGAGAGAGAGAGAGAGAGAGAGAGAGAGAGAGAGAGAGAGAGAGAGAGAGAGTTTAGATGGACATCAGTCACAGACATAAAATGGATGGAGAGGGAGCAATGCTGAGTATTCAGTATTGCTCAGGGCCCAGGGAGGCAAGGTGAGAGGGAGAGAGAGAGAGAGTATATGAGGCCATTTGAGAGGGGGATGGTAAGGAGGCAAAGGTACAACCTCAGGAAAGGAGAGGAAAGGGGCGAGCGAGGAGGAGGAGGAGAAGAGGAGCGGCGAACGAGGGATGAAAATGGGATTTGAGGACGAGATGGAGATGAAATGGAGGAACAAGGGGAGGTGTTGACGCTGTGCTTCCTGATGGATTTGAAGGAGGAACCTTTTGCAAGGGATGCTGGGAGCCTGGGCTCCATGGTGACCGTAGTATTCCACCCAACTTGGTCTTTGCCAGATTACCATGACAACCAGCGTCGGCCAATCCTATAGGAGGAACACATGCCTGCCTGCCACAGCCCTCCCAACCCCCACTCCTTCCACACACATATGTACAGTACATATCTAGTCACACACACACATACACACCCAACACACATACATATGCAGGCATACACGCTCAACACACACACACACACACACACACATGCACACCAACAGATTTACCAATGCGCACATACACAAATGTGTACACACATCCACACAGATCCACCTGTTCTCCAAGTGCATCACAGCATCAGGACCTCTCTGGACCTTCTGGGGTTGTAAACGTTAAAACCAAAGCAACCGAACGGCAGGCGAGAGGACGCCAGCGCTTTTCATCATCAAGTTGGCAATGGTTGTTGACCTTCGACCCCCCGTGAGATTTAGGTCATGCGTCCCTATCCCCCCCCCCCCCCCCCCCCCCCCTCTCCATTCATTCCCAAACACACCTCAAACAGCCTCTGATTTAAACCCAACAGCGACTATGAAATACATTATTACTTCAGGATTACACACACACACACACACACATATATATACACACACACACACACACACACACACACACATATACACACACACACACACACACACACACACTTGCACACTAATTCAACTTCACAATACTCCTATAGAGTACATTTATTCACAGTATGAAATAATAATTGATTCAAAAAATGACCTTTATGAAACGAATTTAACGGTGCGATTGGTCGAAAAAAGGTTCATCATTAGATGTACATCTTTGTGACGTGATTGGTCTAGAAATAAGGGTCACATGTCCGACCGATGAGTAACGACGGTGCTGCCGCCGCGGTAACCTTCACGGGGTTAAACGGCGCCCGGGGGCGGCGGGCGCAGCGCTGAGCCCGGGGGCATCTTCACCTCATGAACGCCATCACCGCCACATGTACACTTCATCTGGTTCTCTCTCTCTCTCTCCGCTGCCATGTTGTCATGAAAGGGGGAGAGGATTCAGAGTAACACTCCCCCCCCCCCCCCCCCCCCCCCCCCTACATGGTGAGCTATTAATGGTCCAAAATATGCTCTCACCTCAAAATTTTCCACTCAGATGGAGAGCGGTGCATATTTTAAACTCTCCCAGGGCTAGTCGTTCAGATGTGTGTGTGTGTGTGTGTCTCTCTCTCTCTCTCTCTCTCTTTGTTTGTCTTTTTCTCTCTCATACTCGTTCTCTCCTAATCTCTCTCTCTCTCTCACTCTTTCGCTGTCTTCTTTTTCTCTCACTTCCTTTTTCCTCTCGCGCTCTTACTCTCCCCCCTCTCTCTCTCTTTGTTTCTCTTACTCTCCCCCCCTCTCTCTCTCTCTCTCTCTCCTCTCTCTCTCTCTCTCTCTCTCTCTCTCTCTCTCTCTCTCTCTTTGTTTCTCTTACTCTCCCCCCTCTCTCTCTCTCTCTCTCTCTCTCTCTCTCTCTTTGTTTCTCTTACTCTCCCCTCTCTCTCTCTCTCTCTCTCTCTCTTTGTTTCTCTCTCTCTCTTTGTTTTTCTCTCTCTCTCTCTCTCTCTCTCTCTCTCTCTCTCTCGCTCAGCATGGAGTTTGACTGACTCTGCTCAACTGTTTGATTTGCTCACTCAAGCTGGGTTTGCTTGGCCCTGTGTTTGACCACACTGTGTGTGTGTGTGTGTGTGTGTGTGTGTGTGTGTGTGTGTGTACCGTAAAACCAACCTAGGTTGAGTTCCCTAACGTGTTTAAAAATGCGTGTTTCGAGTGTTACTGGAACGCAGCCCGCTTGAGGCACCAGACGCTGTACTCGAACATCCCAGACATCAGACACCAGGGGTATCGACTCTAGACCGATCCAGACCAGCTCAGGGACCAGGGTGAGACTGGGGTTCTGCATGGACTACCAGAGGGATTTCAGACAGGGCCCATGTTGGACTATGTGCACTGCCAGGGGGTGAAGCCTGGCCTATAGCAGCCATTATAGCAGGTTCTCCACCTTTTTCAGGCCAAGGACACCTGAGGATGGATACATATTTACATATTTACATATCTACAAGGACCCCCTAACATTGTTATATTTTATCTAACCCATTGAACATGGACCTGAAACAATATATTGTCCTTGTATTACTTGCCAGGAGATGTATTCATAACAAGCATCGCACATCTTGTGCTCCCCCTACTGGCTGCACTTTCAAGTTATGTCCCCCTTGAAAAAAATGAAACTAATTACCTCAAAAGTACGCTTTTTTTTTCTTTCATTTTCGATAAATGATGTAAGTTTTATTCATTATTTTGCGGACCCCTTGGCCATACGCCACGGACCCCACTTTGTGAACCGTTACGTTACAGTGTATTAGCCCGGTAATGCAAAAGGACAATTGGACGATGTTTCATCTCGTTAATTCTCCTCATGTCTTCCGGCCCGTTACGCTCATGCTAATTCCTCCACTTCGTCTTGCATATAGCCTTCGCCAAATAGAGATATTGGTTTCAAAATCTATATTTTTTTTCATTCATTGCTATTTCTGAACTGAATTATCATTAAAACCTGCATAACTCAGCTGCGGTAAAACCTCCACTTTGTGTTAAATGCAAGGCGGGAGGGGGGGAGGGGGGGGGTTGGGTTACCTTTAAATAATGGATGAGAGGTGGTGGTTGGGCTGGATGTAGCCTGCTGTCTATATAAACATATATATATAAATATACAGTATATATATATAAAGATATAAAAGCTGAAGAACAGCGTGCACCTGCAGACCTCAGGGTCGCTCTCCCGCTGTGCTTTCCTCTGCCGGAGCGTCTCAGACGTTGGGACTCAGTGTATCGTCGGGTCAGGAGGTTCTCCGGGACGGTCCTCCCTGGTCTGTTGAAGTAGTGTACTTCCCACCGCCAGCCGCTTGCCTGCTGCTCTGCCTGGAGACTCTGAGTTGGGAATCGAACCTCACGATGTACTATGCAGTAAAAGTGTTCGACGCTTTTATCCAAAGTCACTTACTGGGAAAATGTGTACATATGCTCATGTTATTAATAAGCAGGTGGTGGTGGTGGTAGTGATGGTGGGGGGGGGGAGGCCTCATGCTCAGGGATGCCAACAGGTAGACTGTGGTTCCCAGACTATGTTTTACTCATGTACCCCCTCAAAGATGGCTTTTCAGCCAAGTACCCCTTTCACCAGCACAAAACATGTAACATGTCTTGTGACCCGGCCTGAAGTCGGAAAATGTTCTCTTTAAAATAACATTTGGGAAAAAAGGCCCAAAGCCAGAGGGGTCAGAGGTCGTCCGATTCCTCCTGGTTTTTAGAGGATTTCCCAGTACCCCTAGGGGAACGCGTACCCCCGTCTGAGAAACACTGAGCTAGACTATACTGGTATACCTCTAATGATACAGTATATCGAGATTCAGAGATCGGGAGTTTTATAGCACCGGGAGAAATGCTGCGGTTCTCTCTCTCTGGGGTTTCTTGGACTCGACGAGCGGAGATGGGAAGCGGTCCAAACCTGAAAGTCAAACGGAAAGACGAACAGAACCCAAACGTAGATCTGAGAGCTACTTGTAGCGTCTGGCCTTGTAGCTGTAGGGTGATAGGGAGTCATTCAAAGTCGATATTCACACACACACAGACGGATGCACACACACACACATGCGGACACTGAAGCAGACGTGTGCACACGGTGGCACACACACACACACACACACACACACACACACACACACACACACACATGCACACTTTAGTAAAAGGATGCATCTCTCTCTATCTCTCTCTCACTCACTCACTCACACACACACACACACACACACACACACACACACACACACACACACACACACACAGCCTGCCTGCCTGCCTGTCTATCCTTGCATCCCTCTCTCTCTCTCTCTCTCTCTCTCTCTCTCTCTCTGTGTGTGTGTGAAGTGTTGCTGTTGCAGAGGCAGTGTGACGGTGCGGTCTGTAATTAAACCGGGGGAGCGTCTGCAGATTGCAGTGGGCTGTTTTCTTATTTAGATCCGGTTCGGCGCCGGCGCTCATTCATCTTTTTTGTTTGCAGCCACATTTTCTAGGCCAAGCAAAATTTTCTATTCCACTCCAGTTGTCATGCCAACAGATTAGCGTTCTCCAGTGTGGCCCCAGCGGTCTGCAGCGCGGTGTCTAGAGATGTGTGTGTGTGTGTGATGTGCAAGTGTGTGCGTGTGTGTGTGTGTGTGTGTGTGTGTGTGTGCCTTGTTTCATGTACTCTCCAATCAGTTAGCATCTCTAGGCTCCAGGACACACACGCGCACGCATGTCTCCCCCCCCCCCCCCCCCCCCCGCCCACACACACACATACATGCATGCCCCCCCCCCCCCCCACCCCACACACACACACACACACACACACACACACACACACACAAGGGACCGTACAATAGATTAGCATACTTTTGAAGAGCTTGTAAAGCTAACCTAACTTGACACATGCTTTCAGATAAACTAACACTATCTTACCTCCTCCGCCGCTCGCATGCGAAGCGCTAAGCCGCTCCTTTTGTAGCCGCTGCGTCCGCTGTGCGTTGAAGAATGGGCTCCATTTTGTTCTTCAGGTTTTTGTTATTTCATTATTAGATTATTATTATCGTATTATCTTCGCTTATCTTGTTCGCTTCTTGTGTTATTATCATATTACATGGTGAGCGTCTTACATTGTACTTTATAAAGACTGTAGTGATGTCAGAAGCCTGTATAAAAGCGCCGGGCGACTGTATACAAGCGCCGGGCGACTGTATAAAAGCGCCGGGCGACTGTATACAAGCGCCGGGCGACTGTATAAACGCGCCGGGCGACTGTATAAAAGCGCCGGGCGGCTGTATACAAGCGCCGGGCGACTGTATAAACGCGCCGGGCGACTGTATAAAAGCGTCGGGTGACTATACAGGCGCCGGGCGACTGTATAAAAGCGTCGGGTGACTGTATACAGGCGCCGGGCGACTGTATAAAAGCGCCGGGTGGCTGGGTGACTGTATAAAAGCGCCGGGCGATTGTATAAAAGCGCCGGGTGACTGTATAAAAGCGCCGGGTGACTGTATACAGGCGCCGGGCGACTGTATAAAAGCGCCGGGTGGCTGGGTGACTGTATAAAAGCGCCGGGTGACTGTATAAAAGCGCCGGTCGACTGTATAAAAGCGCCGGGTGACTGGGTGACTGTATAAAAGTGCCGGGTGATTGTATAAAAGCGCCGGGGCGACTGTATAAAAGCGCCGGGTGACTGGGTGACTGTATAAAAGCGCCGGGTGATTGTATAAAAGCGCCGGGCGACTGTATAAAAGCGCTGGGCGACTGTATAAAAGCGCCGGGCGACTGTATGAAAGCGCCGGGCGACTGTATAAAAGCGCCGGGCGACTGTATAAAAGCGCCGGGCGACTGTATAAAAGCGCAGGGCGACTGACTGTATAAAAGCGCCGGGCGACTGACTGTATAAAAGCGCCGGGCGACTGACTGTATAAAAGCGCCGGGCGGCTGTATAAAAGCGCCGGGCGGCTGTATAAAAGCGCCGGGCGACTGTATAAAAGCGCCGGGCGACTGTATAAAAGCGCCGGGTTACTGTATAAAAGCGCCGGGCGACTGTATAAAAGCGCCGGGCGACTGTATAAAAGCGCCGGGCGACTGTATCATCGCGCCGGGCGACTGTATAAAAGCGCCGGACGACTGTATAAAATCGTCGGGCGACTGTATCAACGCGCCGGGTAACTGTATACAAGCGCCAGGCGACTGTATAAAAGCGCAGGGCGACTGACTGTATAAAAGCGCCAGGCGACTGTATAAAAGCGCAGGGCGACTGGACTGTATAAAAGCGCCGGGCGACTGACTGTATAAAAGCGCCGGGCGACTGACTGTATAAAAGCGCCGGGCGACTGACTGTATAAAAGCGCCGGGCGGCTGTATAAAAGCGCCGGGCGGCTGTATAAAAGCGCCGGGCGGCTGTATAAAAGCGCCGGGCGACTGTATAAAAGCGCCGGGCGACTGTATAAAAGCGCCGGGCGACTGTATAAAAGCGCCGGGTTACTGTATAAAAGCGCCGGGCGACTGTATAAAAGCGCCGGGCGATTGTATAAAAGCGCCGGGCGACTGTATAAAAGCGCCGGGCGACTGTATAAAAGCGCCGGGCGGCTGTATAAAAGCGCCGGGCGGCTGTATAAAAGCGCCGGGTGACTGTATACAAGCGCCGGGCGACTGTATAAAAGCGCCGGGCGACTGTATAAAAGCGCCGGGCGACTGTATAAAAGCGCCGGGCGATTGTATAAAAGCGCCGGGCGACTGTATAAAAGCGCCGGGCGACTGTATAAAAGCGCCGGGCGACTGTATAATAGCGCCGGGCGACTGTATAATAGCGCCGGGCGACTGTATGAAAGCGCCGGGCGGCTGTATAAAAGCGCCGGACGAATGTATAAAATCGTCGGGCGACTGTATCAACGCGCCGGGCGACTGTATAAAAGCGCCGGGCGACTGTATAAAAGCGCCGGGTTACTGTATAAAAGCGCCGGGCGACTGTATAAAAGCGCCGGGTGACTGTATAAAAGCGCCGGGCGACTGTATCAAAGCACCAGGTGGCTGTATAAAAGCGCCGGGCGACTGTATAAAAGCGCCGGGCGACTGTATAAAGGCGCCGGGTGACTGGGTGACTGTATAAAAGCGCCGGGCGACTGTATAAAAGCGCCGGGCGACTGTATAAAAGCGCCGGGCGACTGTATAAAAGCGCCGGGCGGCTGTATAAAAGCGCCGGGCGACTGTATAAAAGCGCCGGGCGACTGTATAATAGCGCCGGGCGACTGTATAATAGCGCCGGGCGACTGTATGAAAGCGCCGGGCGGCTGTATAAAAGCGCCGGACGAATGTATAAAATCGTCGGGCGACTGTATCAACGCGCCGGGCGACTGTATAAAAGCGCCGGGCGACTGTATAAAAGCTCCGGGCGACTGTATAAAAGCGCCGGGTGACTATAAAAGCGCCGGGCGACTGTATAAAAGCGACTGCGTCTGCGCGGTCACAAGCCTCTGAGTGTTGTGTAGTTGTGATGTCAGAAGGCCGCATGTTAAACGCCGCTTGACGTTTCCCGCCTGACATCCTTGACGACTCGGCAACAGGCGGTAACAACCACAGGACTTGGGGACCTGATTCAGTCAATAGCTGTTTGGCGATACTCCGCCGCTGTGAGTCGGCTGTCAGGTTCGCTCTTTATCTGCTCACATCACATCGGTTTGAAGGTCTCTGCCTCTCTCTCCCTCCCTCTGTATTTTTTATTTTTCTCGCCATCTGACTCCATTTTTTCTTCACCCCTTCCGCTGTATTCTAGTGAGCCGAAAATACACCAGGCTGCTGCGGCTGCTTATGTAATGGGCCGGCAAAAAAAAGAAGTAGAAGAAGAAGAAGAAGAAGTAGAAAATAATACCGCCGAAATAGCGCTGGACCTCGTTTCACACGGATAATGTTGGGCTGCGGATGATGCGCCCTGACGTCCCTGAATCATGCATGCGCACCTCCACAGATGGCTCACTAAAGTGCATATACGCACACACACACACATACACACACACATATACGCACGCACACACACACACACACACACACACACACACACACACATACACACGCATATACACATACACACACACACATACACACACATACACATACACACACACGCACGCACACACACACACACACACACATACACACACATATACACATACACACACACACACATACACACACATACACATACACACACACATACACACACACATACACACACACATGCACACGTACGGCAAGCCATTTTAACATTTAATCAGTAGGGCTGCCTGGTAGCGGTTTAGTTTTCACTATAGTCAAAATGACTTTTCGACATGTCAAAATGTTATTTGGATTAGTTAAAATGTTAATTTAAGATATCTGTAAAACAATTTTGACATGTTACAAATATACTTTCACATGTAGAAATTACATATCGACTAGTCAAAACTGATTTACAGATATCTCTTTCTTAATTATAGATATCAGTAATTCGTTTTTCACTAGTAAGAATAACGATTATAGATATCAACATGTTGAAAAAGGTTTGTGACGAGTGGAAATGTAATTTCCCATTTCAGATATCAACAATTGCATTTCCGGTATGTGGGCATCATATCAGTGAAGTACCACAAAGCCATTGGTCAACTTGTAAACATGTCTACCTTGTGAATATTCAACTCATGTTGGCATGGCAACTGGCGCTATAAATGTTTTGGAGTGGAAGAAGTTGAACATGGGGAAGCAGGTGATTATTAAAGTCCAACGGAAATGTTTTGCTATTGAACGGGCAAATAATCCATATATAACCCATATATAACCCATATATAATCAATATATAATCCATATATAACCCATATATAATCCATATATAATCAATATATAATCCATATATAACCCATATATAATCCATAATTGCATTGTAGATATCATTAATTAGAATTGCAACTATTCAAAATTGCATTATGGATATGTCAAATTGGAATTGGAATTATAACACGTCAAAATTGAATTATAGATATCTGTTTGAATAGAAGTCAACGGTAAAAGTGGACTAGTTGTAATGAAGTTACAGATATCTATAATGAACATTTCCATTAGTAGGAAATAAATTGTTGATATCAAGAATTAACATTTTGACTTTGACTTGAAATGAATTGTAGATATCTTTAATTAGAATTGCTAGTCAAAATTACATTATGGATATGTTGGCTTGGAATAATAACACGTCAAAAAGCAATTGTTGATATGTACAATTGATATTGATATCACCGCTACTGATTAAATGTTAAAATGGCTTCTCACACACACACACACACACACACACACACACACACACACACACACACACACAAAAGCACACATTATAACACACTCAATATAGAGCTCCATTATCTCTGATTTTAATTAAAATGTCA
>JAOPHQ010004474.1:0-18728 GCA_030340625.1 Merluccius polli
TTTATTTTCATTTTTTTTCCCTCCCCAAAATGCTGCGTGTCGTGGAATGGGTACTTGGCTGAAAATAAAAAATATCTCAGAGGGGGTACGTTAGTAAAAATACTTTTGAGAACCACCGCTGCGCACGGCGGCGGCGGTGGCTATGAGCAGGATCGTCAGCCCTTCTCTCTCTTAAGAGTTGTATTATTATATTACATTACGTTATGCACTTACCGTGTGTTTGTGTGTCTGTCTAAATACTTTCGGTTCGCTCTGTGTGAGAGCCTCATCTGAACGTGTTCACTCACAGGGAGAGATGAAAGTGCAGACCTTCTGGCCTCAAGAGCGGGGGCACAGCATCCCGTGCCCCACTTGGGGTTAGTAAACAGATACATATGCCGGCGGTTTGGCTTCTCTCTCTCTCGTCCTCTCACCCCCAGCCGTTCACACACTCCCCGACTGTCCTGGGAGTGAGCTTATGGAGTCATCAGGCAGACGACGGCCTATGCCGTACGCCCACGCGTTGGTTGCTGATAACCAACCTATCTGTCTTCTTGTCTAAGTTACCTTCTGGAATCACTTGTTTTGTGTGGGTGTGACACTTAGCAGATGTTTGAATGGTGAGTGGACGGCAACATCTGCGTTTGCCATGATAGGACAGGAAGTGTTATCCAGATGTCGGGGCATCTAAAAAAAAAAAAAAAAAATACAGGAATAGAAGGAGGAGCGTTAGCCAATCACAGCTGGGGCCGGGATCGTGTGCTGTTACTTTTAAGTGCAAAATCCAGGGCCTTGCCTAAGTGGTGTTTAGTAAAAACTGCTATTTTGGGTGAGATTTCTCCTGCAGTCTGCTTCCCGTGTATTCACCTCCACAAGACTGGTGTTTACAAGTCACTTATACCATTGGTTTCATCACCCGATGCTTCACAAAGTATGTTGCAACGTTGCTGTGCATGACGGACGTCATGGCTTGCTGTGCTCGGTTAAAACTCATGCCGTTGGTCGGCCTTAGTCCACATGAACACAGCAACACTGGAGCATTGAAGTCAAACTCTGAATGTGTAACAAGGGAGGGAGCGTTAAACGTTGTTTACCGGGACGAGGAAGTTCAGCAGAAGTTGGTGCAATGAAAGGGGGGGAAACCGTGCCCACCATGATGCCATGGTGCAAACACACCTCAAAGCTTATTTGGCCCACCTGGCCCAGCCTCTTCTGAAAGGATCATTAGTTCTGCCTGGCTGCTCGTCTGTTTGTAGCAGAGCTATTACCCACCGGGCCAGACTACCTCTGGGCTGGCAGGGGTGCGACTCAACTGAACTCAGCTCTCTGTGTGTCTGTGTCTGCTGCCTGCAGAAGCATTCCCCCGCTGTGAACTTTTCTAGTTTGGACATGCATGTGTGAGTGTTTGTGTGTGTGTGTGTGTGTGTGTGTGTGTGTGTGTGTGTTACGAGAGCAAGAGTAGGGATTTCAAAGGGGAAACAAAACGCAGCTTGTGTGGCGGCCCGAAAACAAAGGCACACCATGCCGAGAGGGTTGGGATCGGTGTGTTGGTGTCAGCCAGCTCACTGTGGTTGGTTAGCACCACCTCCAACACCAACACCAACACCAACACCAACACCACCACCTCCACCTCCACCACCACTAGCCACCAGTCACCGGCCAGGCAAGTCACCACCAGCACAAGACTCGCCGCCAAACAAGCTCGATCCTCAAGCCTCTTCATCGCCTTCTTCTTATTCCATGCGGAGCTCCAGCACAAAGGGGGAAGTCCACTTTCCCCATTTAGCGCTCGCACTGCTTAAAACATCAGAACCACAGCTTACATCACACACACACTGCTGCCCAAACTAACTCATGTCCTCGGCCAAAATCATCTTTGTAAGCCCTGACAACGTTTTATTATTTTTTTTCTTCTTCCTATACGAAGGAAAGACATCTGCGGAACAGCGTGCATGTCAATACTGTCAGCGCCGCTGGAAGTATTAAACAGCGCACACGTGTGCGCACACGCACACGCACACACACAAACACACACACGTATCGCGCAGCAAAAATCTACATCCACACACGACACCTTTTCAACTTTGCATTACACACTTTGAAACACAAATGCGGCAACATTGTGTTCATGTTCTGCGAACGTGTATTTTTTCATAAAAGGCCGTTTCATATTGTTCCAGGGATTTCAAGGTTATTGTATTTCCATATCCCAGCTGAGTATGAGTCCCACCGGAGAATGCAGTGTATTTTGCCTGTGTCTCCCAAAGTGGGTTTTCTTTTTTTTTCTTTTTTTGTCTATGTTCTGTAGCGCATTCCAGCGATATGTCCAATCACACACCGGGGAAAGGAGGGCGTAGCAACCTGGTTTGTTTACATTTTGTTCAATTGTATTTCATGCCGGCACGCATACTGCTCCATACACGGGCCAACGCGATTGCATAACAAACCTGCGATCTTTTCGACAGCTGTCGACGGCTTGCGACTGCCATGCGCTTTGCATTCCTAGATCTGCTATGATGGGGCCTTAAAGTCAGGAATCCTTTTGAGCTACAGGTACATCTGATAGCTCGCTTCTGCTTTATTTCCCCCCCCCCCCCCCCCCCCCCCCCTTTTTGATGGACTCTCCGAACCAGTGACTTGTTTAATGTGATAGTGCAGCGACCTTGATCCGCTCCCTGCATTCCTTGTCCCTTGGTGCCAGTTCTTACCCGTAAACACTCGGCTACAATGTGGAGCCCCTCTCTCTCTCTTTCCGTCCGTCCGGCTGTCGGACATGAGTCGAGTCTGATATAAGATCAGACTCTCTCTCACTCAGGTGCGCTGGTCTAATCTACGTCTGGCCATCTGACAAAAGGGAAATGGGCTGTTTTATACACTGCGGACACTCCATGTCAACTCATATTGTAGGCACACACTGACACCCACGGAAACACATGCGTGACTGCGCAGGCCGAGGACCGAATGGAATGAAGTTTTATACAAGAAAAACGAAAAAATGTGCGCTCTGTGTTCAGTTCATCTGTAAATATTTAGCAGCAGCAGCACCAGCGGTGGTGGGGGGCCTCCATGGAGGGGACAGTGGGCTACAGGGCCAGGCTACCTCCCTCAGCACTGTAACGAACCACAGTGTGTAATCCTCCCCCGGTGACCCTGTCTGTGCCATCTGTGACCCTGGACGCCTGCCCACGCCTCGCACATACAGTAGAGTAGTAGACACAGACATAGAGACTTACACACACACACACGTGGGTGAACGGAAAATGTATAGGAAACAACGCAGACTTTCTACAGCTGTTAAGTATGGGCGGGGGGGGGGGGGGGGGGGGGGTTGGGGGCCGCCAGCGGTCCAGGGCCCCGCGCAGCTTAACATGAGAGACGGCCCTGATGGGTCCCCTTTGCGGTGCGACTTTAGAAAACCTGCGGACGGACCGGGGAACGCGGGGAGGGCGGCTGGACTGAGACGGCTTTGTTCTCCGTTGACTGGCTTCCAGAGTCACCCGCCGAAACAGAACTCACATTGTGTGGTTTTTCCATGAGTAAACTCAGGCTGTCAACACAGGCTCCTCCGCTCTGCCCAGCCGCTCCGGGTTCCAGGGGGAAGACTGCGCTCCTTGTGCCCCGGGTTCGCAGGATGAAGACAACAAAAAAAAACATTTACAAAGAGCTTGGTTTTTTTTTTTTCCTCGCTTCAATGAGTTTGCTGGGATGCAAAAAATGTGCGTTGTTTTACAACACAGGGCATTCTGTAGTAATGAAGCAATTTCCACATCCCACCTCCAGAACCAGACCAGCTGAAGGTGTGCATGTGTGTGGTTTTGTGTGTGTGGTAGTGTGTGTGTGTGTGTGTGTGTGTGTGTGTGTGTGTGTATGTGTGTGCATATGCGTGTGTGTGTGTGTGTGCATGTGTGTGTGTGTATGTGTGTGCGTGTGTGTGTGTGTGTGTGTGTGTGTGCATGTGCGTGGGTGTATGTGTGTGTGTGCGAGCACGGTGCAGTCGCACATTGCCATTCCTAGTTTGAAGTTTACATTTCTCCATTGAGGTTAAAGGGTCGCAGAGTTTGCTTTCAGTGCTATCATCCGCCGTGAGCGCATGTTGACTAATCTGCGGCGTGAATTTATCAAGCATGCCAAATTAGGCCTTTGTGTCTGTAGTTGTGCAGGCTGGGGAATGGCCACCATTGTGATGGCCAAGATTGTTCCTGTGGCTGCTGACTCACTAATTACAACCATTTATGCTCAATATAACACAAACAGAAAATTACAACAAAAAAATCTATCCACTGCTGACTTTTTCCATCTTTTTCCCCTCACTCCCTATTGTGTTGGAAATCACCCCCGAAGAGAAGATGATATTAATTGCACTACCGAGAGCTGGACCTTTTCCACGGATGGATACAATTCCATTAATTTGAATGACAATAGTTTGTCTGCCAGCTGCTTTTCCCAGCTCACTTCAAAACCCTGCCATTATCATGCATGAAAGGATAATCAGCCATCTCTGGGAAGCACACAATACATAGAAAGTGTTATTCAGTCCAGGACATTGGACAAGATCGGCGAATTTCTATGGCCCCGAACAGCTCAATGTTTTCATATGCAAAATCAGTGTTGAACTGAGCAATGGCAGACTCAGTTTAGCCGTTATTGGAAGTAAAACATTCTCTAATTAGCCCTCCGAACTGAAGTTTATTTTACTCCCGCACAGGATTAAGGCCAAGAAAACCGTTAAAAGGGGTAGTAACATGCGTTAATTTGGGGGTCCCCCCTCTTCTCCATTTTCTATGACACTATTCAGCGCAAAGTTTATCAATGAGAGCTTTGTGGCAGGCCTTCACTGTTTCCAGGTTGCTTGAGCAAACAGTACAGTACAGATTCCTCTCACTTCTGCTCTATTTATCCTTCATCGGAAAAATCCAACGTTTCCTTCACTCTCAATCTCATTGGTCGGATATTTCCTCTAAAAAAACGTCCACTCAGTCTCACCACTATTCCACCTCCGTGTTTTTTCTGGGTCAGGTAGACATCAAAAGGCCTACTTAACGTTAAGGTTAAAATGCCAGAAAAGCATTGGGGTTGGAGTGATGTGTCCAGCTCCGAGGTGTGCGATTGATGAGGATACACACAGCAGATCTGGAGGAATCAGAAGGAGTGGCAGTGGTTTATTTGTAGGGGAGAGTCTACCTTTCTGGGCTCCCAATGGCCCGCTTGCCATTTCACTTTCCCCATCTGGTGGTTGAACCGGAGGAGATCCACTTACAGGTCTTCAAATGTCAGGGATGAAGCACATCCTCGGAGAGAGTCGTGTTGCGCATGGGAGCCAGGCGACTTAAGAGACCCCTGTCGGTCTGGGAAGCCCATCAGCAAAACGCTTTGCTCCATGGAAGAGCTAGAAAACCCAGAGCCACTGTTACGTAACTCTCCGTTCATCGTTCGTATGGGGAGCTTTCAAACTATTCCTCTCAACCGAATCACACGTGCGCTATTTTATTATTCTCGCTCATTTAGTAATAACGTTATTTATGACCCCGGTGGCCACTTCCTTGTGTAAAATGCCTGGCGATGAGCTAAACTCGAGGCTCAGTCCTTACGCTTTTCACCATTCTCCATCCATCCTCTGGATGATGAAGGTTCACAAGTGTCTTTCTCACACATCGCCCCCCAGATTATTTGTGTGTGCCTGGACCTGAGTGCATGCTCCTCAGCAGGAGATCTGGGTGGTGGGGGGGACTGTTAGCGATTGACAGTTATAGGACAGGACGTGGTTGGGCTCTGTATGATCCCGCTCCCCTGCGCTGTATACATTACAGTGACACAGAGAACCAAAATAAACATGGCCCCCAAGGTCCGGGTAATCCAAGCTTTGTGAGGCCGCTACTGTTCTCGCACAATGTCAGTACAGAGAGGGGCGCTCCACTTTTCTTTTCCTGAACAGTCTCCAAAATACACCTCCCACTCTCCCCACACCCCCCTCCACACACCCCCACAAAACCCCACCACCACCATCACCCCCTTTTCCACCTCTTAAGCTCCCCATATCCGCGATCGGCGTCTGCGTTTCTCGCCAGCGCTAGCTTAGGATCTCAAGCCTATCAATTTATGTGGAGCTCATCCTCCATGACTCCATCACTGCCATAGCATGTAGCACCCCTCCTGGCTAGATAGCTTGTCAGAATATACTTCAGCGTCAATAAATTGCGTCTTTTGCATTGTTGTTTCTAAAACCCTTCAGGGGAGAATAGTCCCTGAAAGTGATACAAGTGTCTGATTGACTCACCCCTTTAACTCGCAAAGAAAACATAAATTAGACACGTGAACACATAAAACTTGACTAGCGATTGGTTGCACTTCGAGAGGTCAGTGCCAGCAGAGGTCAGAGTTGAAAATATTTGAACTTTGAGCATGGTGAAAATGGGGCTTTTCCCAAGCATGGCGCTCAGTGCAGAGCAGAGACCCACAAGCAGCATCAAGGTTGGGCTAGGTTGAGCCCCAACGCTTGTCTCATAGGAAATGAAGGGCACAGCCGAGCCAAACTCTTTCTACAACGATCGTGGATACGGGGCTTAACTCTCTGAGGCCCACAGACTCAGCACCACCCCCCCGCCCCCCCCATCCCCATCCATGCCCCTCTCCCTCTTTAACAAGGGGTATCAGAGCTATTATGTTGGCTCTGGCAAATGAATAGACAAATACAACACTTTCCTGGTATGCAAAGTGAGGGGGGTCTGGAGGTGGTGGGGTAGGCGGTGTGGGGGGGGGGGGGGGGGGGGGGGGGGGGGGGGGTGCAGCACCAGGAAGAAGGGAAGCTCTGTTGAGGGCTGGCTTGCATTAATGGCACGTCTTTCTAAGGGGATGAGGGTCTGTCTGGACCGTGAGCCAGGGCAGGATCGGTAACCTATGGACACGATGTGCTCTCTGTGCTTCTGTAGTGCTGGGATGCTGTAAGGCCCAGGCGGGGGTCTGAAGTGGCCCGCTTGACGTCTGAGGGCAGACTCGGTGTGCTTGACTTGTGTGTGCTTAAGCGACTGCAACATGAGTAGCGCTGCTGCCTCCGACTAACTGCTCCACTAACACTCTTGAGGAGAGGGTCCACATGCGAGCACGTACGCGTACGCACATACACACACGCGCACATCCATATGAACATGCGCGCGCATACACATATACACACACACACACACACACACACACGTGTGCACACACATGGTGTACTGTGCACACATACATACACACACACACACACACACACACATACACACACACACACACTGTGCACACACATGCTGTGCACACACACGTTATAACAACAACACACTGCTCTCTCTCTCTTTCCTGGCTGCCAAGGGAACAGTGTGCACACTGTTAAAGTATATATAGCTGGATAAGTCCACGTAAGAGTATGCCTTACAGTATGCTTTACAGAGCCTTATTTTGGTATGGAACGCCAAAGCAGTGTGTGTGTGTGTGCGTGTGTGTGTGTGTCTGTAGCTCAATTCCATGCATGTACCTGAGTGACAGTATATGCGCATTCGGTGTCGGCCTTTTTTGGTGTCGGCCTCTTGCATTAATAGACATTAGAGTGCATGAGTGCACCCTAACAACAACACAGAGTTAACAGTGTTGTCTACCAACCGGACCTTCACACATGCATCCTAAGCCACGCGTCTGTGATCTAACCCAAAACCCCTGTCTGTCTCTCTCTCTCTCTCTCTCTCTCTCTCTCTCTCTCTCTGTGTTTGTGCAATCTCAGCAGTTCTCAAGTGTTCGGGAGTGACCTGTCCCACTCTGCCGGCGCCCTCCTGTCCCGAGGGCTCGGTCCTGACCAAGAGCTACACGCCCCCAGCTGGCTGCTGTCCCTCCCTGCCGCCCCAGTGCACCTGTGACCTCAGCACCTGCCGTTCGCCGCCGTGCCCCGCCGGATGGCGCCCCACGGTGCTCAGCCCAGCCAGCGGCCTGCCGGGGGACTGCTGTGATGTCTTTGAGTGCCAGAAAGGTAATTGCGGCGTAATGGCGGCCGTCGCCCTGGCGTTCTGGCGCTTTACGTTTCCTGCTGGGGAGAAAAGAGCGGTGTGGTAAAAGTGGTCATTATTTTCATCGGCGCAGCACTTTTCCCCCTGCGGGACCAAATGTCCTCAGATGAAAAGGGAAAGTCACTGATTGGATGGTAATTGCGCCGTGGCTATTTATCAGTGTGGGCTGCTACTGCAGCCTCCCAGAGTTAGCAGCACGCTTCAAAGACAATTTTTTTTCCAGCGGTGTATCCACAAATAATTGAAGGGCCTCGAGGGATATTAACCCTAATGGGTCTCATAAGGTAGATTGTCGGCCTGAAATATGTTCCTACACTGTTCCCATTACCGCGTAGAGCGAGAGTGCGTGTCAGTATCTGTATGATAATGGGTATAGCAGAGACAGGTTGATGGTGCAGTTAGAGCAGATACAGTAAGAGACTTGTATCGGGTCTATCCAGGCATAGCCGCTATTCTGAACGTTGAATACGGGATCTGTGGGTGAAAGGCCGTATCTCGGTTCCTGTTTTTGACCATTGCTGACGATACAAGATGTGTTGGAAGAGTAACCGTGACAGTAGCAGATATATATATATATATATATATATATATATATATATATATATATATATATATACTGTATATATATACACTTCTCTTGAAAGCTCGCAATCCTTTTACTTTTGAATCATCATACTTAAAGCCCAGTTTCTTGTGAACTTGGCACCTCACTAATACTAGATTCGAATTTCCATCACAGCGACCGGGCCGGTGGCGTTGCTCTGTTTACTTTGCGCTCCCAGCAAATATGCGCTGTTTTACCAACAGAACAAATTCCCATTCTGGCCCCTCCATATCCGTAAATGTGCGCCGTGTCCCGGAATTAATGGACTTAACGAGCCCAGTGACCAGAAGAGTGCTTAGGCTACACATTTTGCTCAACAGAAGTGCAGTGTCAAAGGGTTCCTGTCTGGTCACACGTGGAAAAGGGAAAAGGTTCAACATGGGAATGCTTTTTATGTGCTCCAGTCTGCCAGCGGGGAGGGTAATGGAGTCAGGCAGGCTGACAGGGGGCTGAATGGCGGCCGTGGGGGCCAGGGATCAGTGTTTTGATAACAAGTGTCTACTGCTCTTTGGGCCCCGGGGGCTTGATGCGCTTTGTGCCGCCCCTACCGGCCGTTAGGCCCGCATGACTACGCCCCCCCCCTACCCGCCCCCGCATTAGGAAAGCTGTCCGGACGGGGGAGAAGCTATCAAGACACATCCCTACCATCCCCTCCCTCAACCGTCACCACCCACCCCACTCCAACCACCCCCCCCCCCCCCCCCCCCCCCCCGCCCGTTACAACCACCGCCCACTCCGAGGCACCCCTATGATGCACCAGGGGCCCGACTGGGATCACCCAAAGCACCCACCTGCACCAGCACTCTGGTGTAGCTTTCCACAGCCGTACCGTAACATCCACACAACACCGAGAGCCAGAGTCATGAAGTAGACATTATTTTTTTGGACGTGATACGCTCTGATATCATTAAATCATTATGGCTCAGGTACAACAGTAAACAAGTGCCCTTGTTTGCTTCTGCGTCTGATTTCCACCCCATTGGTTTGGCTGAGGCCTGACATATAATCAGGGCCAACGCTGTCTGCACTCACACTACACGAGACCTGACCCAAGTCATTTGGCGCTTGATTTGATGCTCGAATGTTTCCCACCATTGGCAGGACAACAGATGGGCCGTGGAAGCAGACCTGGTTTCATGTTGACTGATGCTCTAAACAAGTCCAGTCAATTTACAACCACGTTATGTTTTTGTTTCCAACTCTGTTAATCAGAACATCTTCTCCCAGGCAAATGGTCCATTACTGCAGTGCAGAACAATGCAGCATAGTAAGCCTGCAATAACCAAGCGAGCTCAATGCATCCGTTGTGATTTTTCAGATTTAAGTTAACCCACATTCGTACATCATCGGCAAGTGCCGTCGCACGTTTAAAGAAACACACATGTTTGAGGAAAAAACAAACGCTATTCAGACCCGACGGTGAAAAGTTTCATGCGCACCAGTTTAGTTTTTGGGTTTTTTTGTGCCGATTTTGCAGCCACAAGGAGCGTGATTGCATGACACGCCATCGTGATTTAGTGAGGTTTTGGGGGGGGGGGGGAGCGTTTAGCGGCCTAACCGTCATAACATCCAGCAGTCCCCGCTGTTGGCCGAAGGGACGGAACACACATCAGAAAGCATGCGTGGAATCTGGTGTGTGCGTGGGGAGTTTGTTTTAGGGATTACCATTAACAAACGCTGCGGAAATCACATGCGAGCATCCCCTCATGTGACTTCCTATTGTTTCCGTGAGCGTTAGAAAATGCTCCGAGCCTTTTCTGATTTTGGACCCCAGGACTAAAAGCGCTTATTGCATTTTCTCTGCTTGGTTATGTTGCACGCAAGGCCCGGCCGGCTACATGCGTAAGAAAAGAGGGAGAAAGAGAGAGAGAGAGAGAGCGAGAGAGAGAGGGAGAGAGAGGGAGAGAGAGAGACATAGAGAGACAGAGACAATGAAATGCTAAGAAAATAAGCATGGTGGATATAAACATATTTCTGCTTTTATCTTCATTTTTTTAAACTTGTTTTTCGCGCACCTGCTTTGTGTTAGAGTGCAGCAGCGCCGGTCATGGGGAAGCACGGGGGTCACTGCCGTCCCAGGAAACGCGTGAGTCTGCACAGCCGCGGTATGGCACGCAGATGCTTCCTACCACACCGCTCCACAGCAACCCCTGTGGACCTCAAACGTATGGTCATTATTGGAGGTTCCCCCCGCGGCCCTTGGCAAAATTTATGTGCAAAGCAGTATAGAGTGTATGTTTTTAATAGCTGTTTAATGGCTGTTGACCCCCCCACTACCGCCCCCCCCCCCTCACCTTACCCCCCAATTCATGTGAATCATTTGTGTAGAAACCCTCTGAGAGACTCTGCTGGTCGGATATGTAACTCTCTTTTGAAAATGCCCCTTTTTAGTGTTTGCCGAATACTAGTCTTGGTGTCTGCAAGCAGAGATTTAAAACCGAAACTAAAGCACAGCGGCGTGCATGATCTTCAACTCTCTCTCTCTCTCGCTCTCCCACCCCCTCCGTCTGTGTTTACTTGCGTTCCATTGGCCAAAACGCCTTTTCTGGCTGATTCTGATTGGACGTTTTTTTTCGGTTACAACCTCCTTTATGAAAGTGCTGCACTTTCAAGGCCTGTTTCCCGCCAGACTCTGGTGTTGTATATCCAGGTCACGGGGTTAAGGCTAGGGTGTCTTACATAACCACACTGCTTCCTTTGCTTTAGATCACACTGTGAGGAGCTGTCTACTGTTAAGGAGAAGTCAGTGTGTGTGTGCGGTGGTTAGTTATAAAATCCCATATGGTTTTGGTGAGACAAACCACTGTGGTACGTGTCAGATGAGTCATCCGCCATGGCAGGTACGACGTGTCCTAAGTCACTGCTACTTCTGCCAGGAAACCACTCTCACTTATCTTCCAGGGGTGAGCATATCCATGTCATGTGATGTCGCAATTGCAGAATGTAATGATGACCACAGGAGATGAACTATATGGTATAGAAATGGTATACTTTGTTTGGGCAAAGCCCCTTTTATCCACGGTTCTCCTCTCATACACATAGGGATGTGAGTAGACACTGGTGCAAGCACACACACACACACACGCACACACACACACACACACATGACCCTTGTCATGTCGCTGTTATGATCCATAGCTATCATCGAGTCACCGTTGTACAGAGAAGATTAAGCGCTGGTATTTATGGAAAACTATAGATTTCCACTGGCTTTACTGGGCCTGTCTGCCTTTGGCCCGGCAGAGTGGAGCGTGTCTGGCCTCTCGCAGCTCTATAACTTAACAGGTCACCATTGTGTTGAAGTAGGCGAAAGAAAACAAAGTGAAGCTCGGTTCACACACACCGCCACAACCACTCCAGATCATCCCCCGACCCACCGCTGTTTTCTTGTCGGGTGTTTTGTGCTGCGAGACCCCCGCCAACCTCTTCTCCGGCACTCGACAGCGGGCCACAGTGAGACCCCACCACCCTCAGGGGGCGCTGACTTCATTGTCCTCATAGATTCCTTTCTCGCTGACTGTTGAGCGGCTGAGTGGCTCCCCTGGCACCAGTAATAGCCGTGTATATTTACGATAGCTCTGTCAACAACACATGGATTACGACGGGTTTGTTTTATGATTTTGGTTTAAACGTAATTCTGCACACATTTTCCCGATGTTCATTGTTCTGACCTCTGGGCGATGCATTGTATGATATTAGGCCTTTGGGATGTTGTATGTTATGTATTATTGTATATTATTGCTGTCCAAGCTCACGATGAGCATCAGCAAACACAAGCAAATGTATTCCCAAAAGCAAAAAGTTATTCGAACACGGAAACCCGATGTAAAACCCGACACAATGCACAATGCCGTTCTTCCTCCAACCTCCACCTCCTCAAACACATCTCCTCCCCTGCCCCCCCCTGCCCCCCCCCCCCCCCCCAACAGTGTCTCCAAAGTGCGTCCACAACGGGAAGGACTTCTCCGAGGGCGAGGTGTACCGCATGGACCCCTGCTGGCTGTGCCAGTGTCGCGGCGGGATCTCCTTCTGCTCCAAGGCGGAGTGCGCCGAGCTGGACTGCGAGAACTTCTACGTCCCGGAGGGGGAATGCTGTCCCGTCTGCATCGGTACGCTCACGTCCGTCCGTCGCCACACGATGAGCGCACGCCGGAACGCCGCGTGAACCCGTGTTGCCTTTCAGCGCCACGCTATACTGTAGATGTAGACGACATAATCTATAGTCTTCATATTTTTCACGGGGAGTTCATTACAATGGACAGTAGCGAAGATAAGAGAAGTCGTTTGTCTTGTATTACTTTTGGGGTAGATTGGATCACCGCCACCACTGCCAAAAGCACACACACCCAGCCTCCAATTCCTACACACCCCGCCCACCCCCTCAGGATCCCAGCGGCCCGGCCTCTGAAGGTGCTACCTTAATGGCGTCCTCGTGTATCCAGCTGGATTACACACCTGTTAACATACCTGTCATACAGGAGGAGACACAATAAAGAGCCGGCCGCAGAATCCATCTCTTTACTGGAGGAAAAAAACAAAACAACCTTTCACAATGTACTGTAATGTGGCTTGTAATGTATCTCTCCCTGGATTAGTAGTAGATGGGGCAGGGGGGTGGGGGGCATCTAGTTACCCTTTATACAACACCACCCTCAGCCCTGTAAAGAATACCTACCCCCCCCACCCCCCCCTCCCCTCCATTATTGTATACCTGCAGGCAGGTAGAGAGGTCAGGTACGCGCCTTCAGGAATGCTGTGCATGTGGCCGACACATTACCGCCCATCGGCGGTAGCTCGCTTCAACCTGCCTGCCTGGCTCTAATTGATCAGAGAGAGAGGGGGAGAGAGCGCACAGGAGAGAGTGGGAGGAAAGGAGAGAGAGAGAGAGGTAGGTAGGGGGATATTACTAGGGAGGTTATTGCAGGTCAGCATCGGAGGTACACCTGGAATGCACCGGGGTTGAGATGGTAGGGAATGCTTTCATCTTTCCTCCTCCTCCCAGAGGTCTGCTCGCGTTGCGCGGCTCCCGCGTGGGACCGCATCCATAGCGCCTTAATGTACATAGCGTACGTGAGATGAGCTTGCCGGTGAGGCGGCTTACCTTGCGCCTTGCGCTTAGGAAGTAGACAGATATATTCGGTTATGGGATGGGGTTTAGTTTGGAGCCACATGTTGAGGTTTACGAAAGGTGCCAAATTGAGGTTAGAATGTAAGGGCTTTACTTGAGGTAGGTAGTTAGTGGCTACTCTATGTGTAGGAGAAAATGAGAGAGAGAGGGAGAGAGAGAGAGAGAGAGAGAGAGAGAGAGAGAGAGAGAGAGAGAGAGAGAGAGAGAGAGGGAGGGAGAGAGAGGGAGAGAGGGAGAGAGAGATCGTAGATCCTATCTGGATAATCACAGACAGATGGACGGTACCACAGCAGCCAAACCTCTGCAGGGTTCAGTGAGATAGAGTAGAGCCGCTCTGTCCTTACTAACTAACACAGCCATGCACACGCATGCACGCTTCACCAGGCCATCGTTGACTTAAGTCCCCCAATAAACGTTGTAGGAAAAAAACAATTTCGGATTATTTACGGTTATTGTTAAGACATGGAAATGGGTTCCAAGAAACGGCACAGCCATCAAACATTGTTTTTAACACGGCGCAAGTTACTTTAAAGACCAGCTCTTAAACCGCTCCGACCGTAACCTCCCCTGCTAGAGTTCAAACAAGTAGCTACAAACATAATCTGGATATAATGGTCTTGGTGGGGTTTCTTTGCTCTGGAGTGAAACTTGACCTCACCTTTGACCCTCAAGTCAAAATACCATGGTTCTGGCTATCAAATGTCTAAATAACATCCTAAATGGTCCCTTGACTTTCAAATCCCACATTAATCCGTGCTATTTATGATTCTTTTTAAATCATTCGTTATCTATTTTTTTGTTGCAAGCCGGGCTTCGTAAGCTTGTTTGCGACCCCATGGAGCCTGTTTTTACTTACTCCTGTTAGCAGTGCGTAGGGTAAAATATTCTGGTTGTGTTCGCCAAAACGATGACACACCTGGCGCAGCGGTTCGACTCGTTCTTCTATTTACATAATTATCATTATCTTCTTCTACTGTCCTTCTAGTCCTTGCCTACAGCCTTCTGTATTTGATCTATCTCTCCTCTCCTCTTCTTCGGTCCTCTCCTCTCCTCCTCTTTTCCCCTCTCCTCTCCTACCTCCCTTCTCCTTTTCTCCTCTTCTCCCCTCTCCACTCCTTTCCTCTCCTCCTCTTTTCTCCTCTCCTCTCCTACCTATTTTCCTCTCCTACCTCTTCTCCTCCCGTCTCTTCTCCCCTATCCTCTCCACTCCTTTCCTCTCCTTTTCTCCTCATCCTCTCCTCTCCCCTCTCCTCTCTCCCTCCCCTCCCTTTCCTCTCCTCCTCTTTTCTCCTCTCCTCTCCTACCTATTTTCCTCTCCTACCTCTTCTCCTCCCGTCTCTTCTCCCCTATCCTCTCCACTCCTTTCCTCTCCTTTTCTCCTCATCCTCTCCTCTCCCCTCTCCTCTCTCCCTCCCCTCCCTTTCCTCTCCTCCTCTTTTCTCCTCTCCTCTCCTACCTATTTTCCTCTCCTACCTCTTCTCCTCCCTTCTCCTCTTCTCCCCTATCCTCTCCAATCCTTTCCTCTCCTCATCCTCTCCTCCTCCCCTCTCCTCCTCCCCTCTCCTCTCTCCCCCTCCCCTCCCTCTCCTCTCCTTTTCTCTCCTCCTCTCCTCTCCTTCCGTGACCCACCCAGCAACGACCCATGTATGTCTCTCCTCTCTCTCTCCCCCACCACCACCACCACCACCGCCGCCGGGCAGACGTGGAGCTGCTCTCCATGGACAGCACCAAGGCCAGCTGCTGGGTGAACAACAAGCTCCTGGGCCACGAGGAGCAGTGGAAGGAGGACGACTGCACCTTCTGTCAGTGTGTGGACGGCGAGCCGCACTGCACCGCCATGGCCTGCAAGCAGAGCTGCCAAAACCCTGTGAAGATCCCCGGGGAGTGCTGCCCCTTCTGCGAAGGTATGAGAGAGAGAGAGAGAGAGAGAGAGAGAGAGAGACAGAGAGGGATTTGGCACGGAGAAAGAGCTTGACCTGAGACAAAAAACCATTTCCTTTGTTTACTTACAGTTGCAAAATCATCCCCTAACCTGAGAGAGCCAGTGAGCGAGAGCGCTTTGCACACTTTCTCTCCTCTAGATATGCAGTATAGCACTACAATAATAGATACAATAGAAGAACGTCTGTGCTAAAAAATGATTCCTATAAAATGAGATTCATTTCATACATGTAGACAACAGACACAGAGAGAGAGAGAGAGAGAGAGAGAGAGAGAGAGAGAGAGAGAGAGACCAATACTTGTCTCTCTCCATACATCCCTGTCCTGTATAAGGAGAGGAGGAGGAGGAGGAGGAGGAGGTGTGTGTCCAAAGGGCTTCTATAGCTCTATGTCGGCCCTGTGTGTCGTCATGGACTCATTAAGGAGGACAAGGCCACCGAGCGGGGCTGCTGCTGGGCTCTTTGTGCTCCTTTATTACCGTCGGCCACCACCACCCCCCCCCAACCCCCACCCACCCCCCACCCCACCCTCCCAAGCTAAAAATGAGACCCACCTGTGCGCGTGAGCGTGCGGTGAGCGTCTATTGCAGGGGCTGCGCTTAATTGGGAGTAAATCTCTCCTTGGTGCGCATAATTAGTTACAGCTCGTTGCGCCTCAAACGTGGCAGGAGATGTTGACGGGAATAGCTCTGGGTGTGTTTGTGCGCACGTGCGTTTCATGTGTGCGCATGATCGTGTGTGTGTTTGCGTGTGTGTGTGTGTGTGTGTGTGTGTGTTTGTTTTATCCCTGGCTCCTTTAATCCATAATAATGCTGCTACCCCAACACATGGTCCTCTGCCCGGGCAGTGCCAGAATGTGACTTCATAGCCAGGAAAAAGGACGGATATCTTTACTGTTACGGTCCCCGGCGCCCGCAGCAAAAACGTGCTTTCCCTCCGCCACTCCGGCTCATTGATGGAGGGGGTGGGGGTCGGGTGGTGGTTGAAATTGAAGACAATAAGACAGGAGGGGTATAATCTCTCCCCCAACAGTAGGAGCCACCCTGCTGTAATAGCCCGGCATTTATCTGCAATTACAGTTTACCCTTAAAATGAAAACGCTTTTGAACAGGTAACTATTACCGCTGGCTGGCAGCATCAACCCCCTCCCCCCCCCCCCCCCCTCGCCATTAGATGAGGTAGTAGGTTGGGGAGCGGGGGAGGGACACGTCATTTTTTATAGGCAGCCAATGATCATTATCGCATTCACGGTAATTGTACGTTTTTTGCCCCCCCCACACACTTAATGTGGTTGGACTCTATGCTGGGTCCTCCTAACGCCCCCCCCCCCCTTCTCCTTGTCTTTGTTTTGCTCCTCACACTTCCAGAGCCGT
Organism: Merluccius polli; assembly: GCA_030340625.1. Taxonomy (NCBI): domain Eukaryota; kingdom Metazoa; phylum Chordata; class Actinopteri; order Gadiformes; family Merlucciidae; genus Merluccius; species Merluccius polli. The sequence continues at coordinate 17,052 of JAOPHQ010004474.1, forward strand.
CCTACGAGACGGTGAGCCCCCTGCTCTGCCCCCCTCTGGAGAACTGCTCGCTGTCGGTCAACGACTGTCCCTACGGCTTCCTGCAGGACTCCAACGGCTGTCTGCTCTGCCAGTGCCTCAACAGTAAGTGGACCGCCACCAAAGGGTTAAAAAAAAAAAAAAAAACATTTACTGGGATGACTTTACATGAGGGCCCTGAGTCATGCGACATTCTTGACCACGATAAATATCCATGGGCGTGTTGCTTCTTGCCCCGCTTTTTCTTTTTTTTTTTTTGGTAGATGCCACAAAGATCACACAACGCTTTTTTAGCATGTGAACCGATGAACCGATGAGAGTTTTAAGACTATTTTATCTTTATTTTATTTTCATACAGGAAAAGTCCAGCATAGACATCAATAGTAATTATCACAGTCCATTAGTGTCCACGGCGAAGACCTTGCGCAAGGTCCTTATCTGTTCATCATCATAGCTCCCCATCTCACGAACGTCCTTCAGCTAATCATGCTTGTTGATGGATTACCGACCCCCACGTTGACGTGACCCCCCCCCCCCCCCCTCCGTCTCCCCTTCTGTCTTCCCTCTTTCAGACGACTCCTGCCCCGACCTTGAGCGGTACTGCTCCCTGCAATGCCCCATGGGATACGAGAAGGACGACTACGGCTGCGAGGTGTGCGAGTGCAGCGTCCCCAAGTGCCGACCTCTGACCTGCTCTAAAACCTGCCCCTACGGATACGTGTAAGTATACCTGGTGACTTAATGGGGTTCACCCCCCCCCCCCCACCCTACACACACACACACACACACACCACCACCCCCTGCACCCCCCCACCACCACCATCAGTCATTCGTGGCTTGGGGCCCCGATCAAAGGCCCCCGTTGACGTAGAGCGCTGAAGAATGAGGAAACCCATACGCATTGCAATTATTCAAGAGGGGAGGAAGCCACAATGACTGGCTTTAGTCAGTCAGAGTGTTGGTCTATTTGGTTTCATTAGGGGAAACATGGAGTTCCCTCCTTCCAGAGTGTGAATGGTTGACGATCCGACGTCCTTAGTTGGAAGTTTGTGCCATGGTCTTATCATTGAAAACAGCTTTGAGAAGCGATGGTATGAAGGTGAAAAGACACTGTCTACCGGCGTTCCTCCTATTTCAAAGAGGGGCTGTTTCTTTTGTGAATTGCTCGTAATAGTTTGTCGCGGCGGAGACGATTATCTATAAGCCAAATAGAGAAGCCAAATTGCCACTGTCCGTCAATCCGTGAGATAGACAGAGACCCATTCAGACAGTGGCCAACACAGCAGGCTGCTGCCACAGTGTTTTAACAGCAGGGATATCAGAAGACCTTACCTTGGTAAGCCAATACGCGGTGTGACGGTGTCGATGTCAACGTCAATGTCAATGTGTGTGTGTGTGTGGTCCTCCCTGGTTTCCTCAGCCTACTGCACCTCCTCTGCTCCTAATCCCATTTGAATCAATCAAACATCTGGAAGTGCTTCGCAAGCTGGGGATGCCGAGTCCCCCGGCCCCACTTTCATTCCATAAATCATCTTTTCCTCTCCGTCTCAAACGCGACGATCGGAATCGCACAATCGAGACAAAAGCGGCCTTTTATTAAATGTAAACAGCGGTGAGAGAGACAGAGCCAAGAGAGAGAGAGAGAGACATTCGTCTGGT
>JAOPHQ010004475.1:0-10000 GCA_030340625.1 Merluccius polli
TGTGTTGGGGTGCGTGGTAGTGCTAGTGGTAATGAGTGTGTGTTGGGGTGCGTGGTAGTGCTGTGGTAATGAGTGTGTGTTGGGGTGCGTGGTAGTGCAGTGGTAATGAGTGTGTGTTGGGGTGCGTGGTAGTGCTGTGGTAATGAGTGTGTGTTGGGGTGCGTGGTAGTGCTGTGGTAATGAGTGTGTGTTGGGGTGCGTGGTAGTGCTGTGGTAATGAGTGTGTGTTGGGGTGCGTGGTAGTGCTGTGGTAATGAGTGTGTGTTGGGGTGCGTGGTAGTGCAGTGGTAATGAGTGTGTGTTGGGGTGCGTGGTAGTGCAGTGGTAATGAGTGTGTGTTGGGGTGCGTGGTAGTGCAGTGGTAATGAGTGTGTGTTGGGGTGCGTGGTAGTGCAGTGGTAATGAGTGTGTGTTGGGGTGCGTGGTAGTGCTGTGGTAATGAGTGTGTGTTGGGGTGCGTGGTAGTGCAGTGGTAATGAGTGTGTGTTGGGGTGCGTGGTAGTGCTGTGGTAATGAGTGTGTGTTGGGGTGCGTGGTAGTGCAGTGGTAATGAGTGTGTGTTGGGGTGCGTGGTAGTGCAGTGGTAATGAGTGTGTGTTGGGGTGCGTGGTAGTGCTGTGGTAATGAGTGTGTGTTGGGGTGCGTGGTAGTGCTGTGGTAATGAGTGTGTGTTGGGGTGCGTGGTAGTGCTGTGGTAATGAGTGTGTGTTGGGGTGCGTGGTAGTGCTGTGGTAATGAGTGTGTGTTGGGGTGCGTGGTAGTGCTGTGGTAATGAGTGTGTGTTGGGGTGCGTGGTAGTGCAGTGGTAATGAGTGTGTGTTGGGGTGCGTGGTAGTGCAGTGGTAATGAGTGTGTGTTGGGGTGCGTGGTAGTGCAGTGGTAATGAGTGTGTGTTGGGGTGCGTGGTAGTGCTGTGGTAATGAGTGTGTGTTGGGGTGCGTGGTAGTGCAGTGGTAATGAGTGTGTGTTGGGGTGCGTGGTAGTGCAGTGGTAATGAGTGTGTGTTGGGGTGCGTGGTAGTGCAGTGGTAATGAGTGTGTGTTGGGGTGCGTGGTAGTGCAGTGGTAATGAGTGTGTGTTGGGGTGCGTGGTAGTGCTGTGGTAATGAGTGTGTGTTGGGGTGCGTGGTAGTGCAGTGGTAATGAGTGTGTGTTGGGGTGCGTGGTAGTGCTGTGGTAATGAGTGCAGTGGTAATGAAGAGAAGCTTTGTGAACACATGAACCAGTTCCCCAGATTACACAAATACATTATGAATAATCATGTTTTCATGCTGATAGCACAGGGCGCCTGATCCTCCAGTGATGAGAGGATGAATCTGTAGTATGAGAGGATGAATCTATAGTGTGAGATGATGAATCTAGTGATGAGAGGATGAATCTATAGTGTGAGATGAGGAATCTAGTGATGAGAGGATGAATCTATAGTGTGAGATGAGGAATCTAGTGATGAGAGGATGAATCTATAGTGTGAGATGAGGAATCTAGTGATGAGAGGATGAATCTATAGTGTGAGATGAGGAATCTAGTGATGAAAGGATGAATCTATAGTAGCCTACTGTTAGGATGAATGAGAGGATGAGTCTGTAGTGTGATATGAGGAATCTAGTGATGAAAGGATGAATTTATAGTAGCCTACTGTTAGGATGAATGAGAGGATGAGTGTAGTGTGAGATGAGGAATCTAGTGATGAGAGGATGAATCTATAGTGTGAGATGAGGAATCTAGTGATGAGAGGATGAATCTATAGTGTGAGATGAGGAATCTAGTGATGAGAGGATGAATCTATAGTGTGAGATGAGGAATCTAGTGATGAAAGGATGAATCTATAGTGTGAGATGAGGAATCTAGTGATGAGAGGATGAATCTATAGTGTGAGATGAGGAATGTAGTGATGAAAGGATGAATCTATAGTGTGAGATGAGGAATCTAGTGATGAGAGGATGAATCTATAGTGTGAGATGAGGAATCTAGTGATGAGAGGATGAATCTATAGCAATGTTAGGATGAATGAGAGTCTGTAGTGTGAGAGGATGAATGCATAGTGATGTTAAAGAGGTGTGTGTGTCCAGGTAAGGCTGTGATGTCATAGTGACCATCTGTCTGATCTTTGATCTCTGTTGCCATGGAGACGGGGACCTTTAGCAGAGGGCGACCTTTCTGATGCCGTCGCAAATACTACATAAATAAATAGACATGAATAAATAAATGTCCTCATTAAAACTATTAAAACTATTAAAACTATTAAAACTATTAAAACTCGATATACACGTATACTTTCTGCACGAATAAATACAGTTTATATAAGTTTACAGTTTAATAAATATTAAACTCCTCCTACTACATGTAGCATGGGGCTAACATACATCGTACTGACCGTGGCTAACAGCTGTAGCATGGGGCTAACATACATCTTACTGACCGTGGCTAACAGCTGTAGCATGGGGCTAACATACATCGTACTGACCGTGGCTAACAGCTGTAGCATGGGGCTAACATACATCTTACTGACCGTGGCTAACAGCTGTAGCATGGGGCTAACATACATCGTACTGACCGTGGCTAACAGCTGTAGCATGGGGCTAACATACATCGTACTGACCGTGGCTAACAGCTGTAGCATGGGGCTAACATACATCGTACTGACCGTGGCTAACAGCTGTAGCATGGGGCTAACATACATCTTACTGACCGTGGCTAACAGCTGTAGCATGGGGCTAACATACATCGTACTGACCGTGGCTAACAGCTGTAGCATGGGGCTAACATACATCTTACTGACCGTGGCTAACAGCTGTAGCATGGGGCTAACATACATCGTACTGACCGTGGCTAACAGCTGTAGCATGGGGCTAACATACATCGTACTGACCGTGGCTAACAGCTGTAGCATGGGGCTAACATACATCGTACTGACCGTGGCTAACAGCTGTAGCATGGGGCTAACATACATCGTACTGACCGTGGCTAACAGCTGTAGCATGGGGCTAACATACATCGTACTGACCGTGGCTAACAGCTGTAGCATGGGGCTAACATACATCTTACTGACCGTGGCTAACAGCTGTAGCATGGGGCTAACATACATCGTACTGACCGTGGCTAACAGCTGTAGCATGGGGCTAACATACATCTTACTGACCGTGGCTAACAGCTGTAGCATGGGGCTAACATACATCGTACTGACCGTGGCTAACAGCTGTAGCATGGGGCTAACATACATCGTACTGACCGTGGCTAACAGCTGTAGCATGGGGCTAACATACATCGTACTGACCGTGGCTAACAGCTGTAGCATGGGGCTAACATACATCGTACTGACCGTGGCTAACAGCTGTAGCATGGGGCTAACATACATCGTACTGACCGTGGCTAACAGCTGTAGCATGGGGCTAACATACATCGTACTGACCGTGGCTAACAGCTGTAGCATGGGGCTAACATACATCTTACTGACCGTGGCTAACAGCTGTAGCATGGGGCTAACATACATCTTACTGACCGTGGCTAACAGCTGTAGCATGGGGCTAACATACATCGTACTGACCGTGGCTAACAGCTGTAGCATGGGGCTAACATACATCGTACTGACCGTGGCTAACAGCTGTAGCATGGGGCTAACATACATCGTACTGACCGTGGCTAACAGCTGTAGCATGGGGCTAACATACATCGTACTGACCGTGGCTAACAGCTGTAGCATGGGGCTAACATACATCGTACTGACCGTGGCTAACAGCTGTAGCATGGGGCTAACATACATCGTACTGACCGTGGCTAACAGCTGTAGCATGGGGCTAACATACATCTTACTGACCGTGGCTAACAGCTGTAGCATGGGGCTAACATACATCGTACTGACCGTGGCTAACAGCTGTAGCATGGGGCTAACATACATCGTACTGACCGTGGCTAACAGCTGTAGCATGGGGCTAACATACATCGTACTGACCGTGGCTAACAGCTGTAGCATGGGGCTAACATACATCGTACTGACCGTGGCTAACAGCTGTAGCATGGGGCTAACATACATCGTACTGACCGTGGCTAACAGCTGTAGCATGGGGCTAACATACATCGTACTGACCGTGGCTAACAGCTGTAGCATGGGGCTAACATACATCTTACTGACCGTGGCTAACAGCTGTAGCATGGGGCTAACATACATCGTACTGACCGTGGCTAACAGCTGTAGCATGGGGCTAACATACATCGTACTGACCGTGGCTAACAGCTGTAGCATGGGGCTAACATACATCGTACTGACCGTGGCTAACAGCTGTAGCATGGGGCTAACATACATCTTACTGACCGTGGCTAACAGCTGTAGCATGGGGCTAACATACATCTTACTGACCGTGGCTAACAGCTGTAGCATGGGGCTAACATACATCGTACTGACCGTGGCTAACAGCTGTAGCATGGGGCTAACATACATCGTACTGACCGTGGCTAACAGCTGTAGCATGGGGCTAACATACATCGTACTGACCGTGGCTAACAGCTGTAGCATGGGGCTAACATACATCGTACTGACCGTGGCTAACAGCTGTAGCATGGGGCTAACATACATCTTACTGACCGTGGCTAACAGCTGTAGCATGGGGCTAACATACATCGTACTGACCGTGGCTAACAGCTGTAGCATGGGGCTAACATACATGGTCACATGGTCTACAGTAGGTGTGATGACCCCCCAGACTGAGGAGCTCATGCTGCTGTCTCCACATTGAGTGGAGTGAGACAGAGTGAGACATTATCTATTTTTACAGAGTGAGACATTATTATTACAGAGTGAGACATTATTATTACAGAGTGAGACATTATTATTACAGAGTGAGACATTATCTTTTATTACAGAGTGAGACATTATCTATTATTACAGAGTGAGACATCTATTATTACAGAGTGAGACATTATCTTTTATTACAGAGTGAGACATTATCTATTATTACAGAGTGAGACATTATTATTACAGAGTGAGACATTATCTATTATTACAGAGTGAGACATTATCTATTATTACAGAGTGAGACATTATTATTACAGAGTGAGACATTATCTATTATTACAGAGTGAGACATTATTATTACAGAGTGAGACATTATTATTACAGAGTGAGACATTATCTTTTATTACAGAGTGAGACATTATCTATTATTACAGAGTGAGACATTATTATTACAGAGTGAGACATTATCTATTATTACAGAGTGAGACTTTATCTATTATTACAGAGTGAGACATTACATAGTGAGACATTATCTATTATTACAGAGTGAGACATTATCTATTATTACAGAGTGAGACATTATTATTACAGAGTGAGACATTATCTATTATTACAGAGTGAGACTTTAGCTATTATTACAGAGTGAGACATTACAGAGTGAGACATTATCTATTATTACAGAGTGAGACATTATTATTACAGAGTGAGACATTATTATTACAGAGTGAGACATTATCTATTATTACAGAGTGAGACTTTATCTATTATTACAGAGTGAGACATTACAGAGTGAGACATTATCTATTATTACAGAGTGAGACATTACAGAGTGAGACATTATTATTACAGAGTGAGACATTATTATTACATATTATTACCTCTCTTCCCGTAACCTGAGGTCCAGTAAACTCGTTAAACTCTCCATCCCTAAAACCCTTACAGTCTTTGGACGCAACACTTTTCAATGTGCTGCAGCTAACGACTGCACAATATTCAAACTCACTGTCCTCACTTCACTCTGTCTTTAAACAGAATCTGAATCTAATTATAGTTGACTCTTCCTGTTGATCAGGCCTACTTGTCACACTGTTTTTCACTTTTATTGTATTGTATTTTTTTAATTGTTTGTTATTGTGTATTTTAACCTTGTATTCTTTATTTTAGCACCCTTTCCCCCTTTCCCCTCAGACAGCCTTTGCTCTTTGGTTCAGGCTGCATTTGTAAATAAGAATGTGTTCTTAATTGCTTGCCTGGGTAAATAAAGATTAAAAAATTACAGAGTGAGACATCTCTTATTACAGAGTGAGACATCTATTATTACAGAGTGAGACATCTATTATTACAGAGTGAGACATTATCTATTATTACAGAGTGAGACTTTATCTATTATTATAGAGTGAGACATTATCTATTATTACAGAGTGAGACATTATTATTACAGAGTGAGACATTATCTATTATTACAGAGTGAGACATTATTATTACAGAGTGAGACATTATCTATTATTACAGAGTGAGACATTATCTATTATTACAGAGTGAGACATTATTATTACAGAGTGAGACATTATCTATTATTACAGAGTGAGACATTATCTATTATTACAGAGTGAGACATTATTGAGATGTTCATTAATAACTGGTATCTGATAACTGTATTCAGGACATCTCATGTTTAAGTTTTGTAGTCTTCCACATTTGATATTTCTGTAATTAATGGTTCCTATTCTCTCCATTCTTAATGTGCTGACTGCTGTGTGTGAGCCGCACCACTGTAGTGATGAGAGGATGAATCTAATGTGTGTGTGAGCCGCACCGCTGTAGTGATGAGAGGATGAATCTATAGTGTGTGTGAGCCGCACCGCTGTAGTGATGAGAGGATGAATCTAATGTGTGTGTGAGCCGCACCGCTGTAGTGATGAGAGGATGAATCTATAGTGTGTGTGAGCCGCACCGCTGTAGTGATGAGAGGATGAATCTATAGTGTGTGTGAGCCGCACCGCTGTAGTGATGAGAGGATGAATCTATAGTGTGTGTGAGCCGCACCGCTGTAGTGATGAGAGGATGAATCTATAGTGTGTGTGAGCCGCACCGCTGTAGTGATGAGAGGATGAATCTATAGTGTGTGTGAGCCGCACCGCTGTAGTGATGAGAGGATGAATCTATAGTGTGTGTGAGCCGCACCGCTGTAGTGATGAGAGGATGAATCTATAGTGTGTGTGAGCCGCACCGCTGTAGTGATGAGAGGATGAATCTATAGTGTGTGTGAGCTGCACCGCTGTAGGCTAGTGATGAGAGGATGAATCTATAGTGTGTGTGAGCCGCACCGCTGTAGGCTAGTGATGAGAGGATGAATCTAATGTGTGTGTGAGCCGCACCGCTGTAGTGATGAGAGGATGAATCTATAGTGTGTGTGAGCCGCACCGCTGTAGTGATGAGAGGATGAATCTAATGTGTGTGTGAGCCGCACCGCTGTAGTGATGAGAGGATGAATCTATAGTGTGTGTGAGCCGCACCGCTGTAGTGATGAGAGGATGAATCTATAGTGTGTGTGAGCCGCACCGCTGTAGTGATGAGAGGATGAATCTATAGTGTGTGTGAGCCGCACCGCTGTAGTGATGAGAGGATGAATCTATAGTGTGTGTGAGCCGCACCGCTGTAGTGATGAGAGGATGAATCTATAGTGTGTGTGAGCCGCACCGCTGTAGTGATGAGAGGATGAATCTATAGTGTGTGTGAGCCGCACCGCTGTAGTGATGAGAGGATGAATCTATAGTGTGTGTGAGCCGCACCGCTGTAGTGATGAGAGGATGAATCTATAGTGTGTGTGAGCTGCACCGCTGTAGGCTAGTGATGAGAGGATGAATCTATAGTGTGTGTGAGCCGCACCGCTGTAGGCTAGTGATGAGAGGATGAATCTATAGTGTGTGTGAGCCGCACCGCTGTAGTGATGAGAGGATGAATCTAATGTGTGTGTGAGCCGCACCGCTGTAGTGATGAGAGGATGAATCTAATGTGTGTGTGAGCCGCACCGCTGTAGTGATGAGAGGATGAATCTAATGTGTGTGTGAGCCGCACCACTGTAGTGATGAGAGGATGAATCTATAGTGTGTGTGAGCCGCACCGCTGTAGTGATGAGAGGATGAATCTAATGTGTGTGTGAGCTGCACCGCTGTAGTGATGAGAGGATGAATCTATAGTGTGTGTGAGCCGCACCGCTGTAGTGATGAGAGGATGAATCTATAGTGTGTGTGAGCCGCACCGCTGTAGTGATGAGAGGATGAATCTATAGTGTGTGTGAGCCGCACCGCTGTAGTGATGAGAGGATGAATCTATAGTGTGTGTGAGCCGCACCGCTGTAGTGATGAGAGGATGAATCTATAGTGTGTGTGAGCCGCACCGCTGTAGTGATGAGAGGATGAATCTATAGTGTGTGTGAGCCGCACCGCTGTAGTGATGAGAGGATGAATCTATAGTGTGTGTGAGCCGCACCGCTGTAGTGATGAGAGGATGAATCTATAGTGTGTGTGAGCCGCACCGCTGTAGGCTAGTGATGAGAGGATGAATCTATAGTGTGTGTGAGCCGCACCGCTGTAGTGATGAGAGGATGAATCTAATGTGTGTGTGAGCCGCACCGCTGTAGTGATGAGAGGATGAATCTAATGTGTGTGTGAGCCGCACCGCTGTAGTGATGAGAGGATGAATCTAATGTGTGTGTGAGCCGCACCGCTGTAGTGATGAGAGGATGAATCTAATGTGTGTGTGAGCCGCACCGCTGCAGTGTGTTCATCCACCTGAGTTGGGGTTCAGTCCCTTCATTTGACATGAAGGCGTTAAACTAACGACGCGGTGTACTTCATCACACTAACGAGCAGAACCGCCAGCAGCACAGAAACTATGGAGCCCATCCAATTAGCTTAGCGGCGGAGCAGCGGCTCAATAAATGCCTTCTGTTGGACTGGACAGCAGTTAGCACTGAGCTAGCGGCTCGTTGAGGATGAGGGATTACAGAGCTGCTCCACTTTGGCAGCTGGAACCAAACCTGGAGTTGGAGAAACCAGCGGAACATGCAGGTGGTCCTGGAGAGAGCGGCCATCTACTAGCAGTAGATGTAGTGGTGGTGGTTCTACTGGCAGTAGATGTAGTGGTGGTTCTACTAGCAGTAGATGTAGTGGTGGTTCTACTAGCAGTAGATGTAGTGGTGGTTCTACCAGCAGTAGATGTAGTGGTGGTTCTACTGGCAGTAGAGGTAGTGGTGGTGGTTCTACTAGCAGTAGATGTAGTGGTGGTTCTACTAGCAGTAGATGTAGTGGTGGTTCTACTGGCAGTAGATGTAGTGGTGGTGGTTCTACTAGCAGTAGATGTAGTGGTGGTTCTACTAGCAGTAGATGTAGTGGTGGTGGTTCTACTAGCAGTAGATGTAGTGGTGGTGGTTCTACTAGCAGTAGATGTAGTGGTGGTTCTACTAGCAGAAGATGTAGTGGTGGTTCTACTAGCAGAAGATGTAGTGGTGGTTCTACTAGCAGTAGATGTAGTGGTGGTTCTACTGGCAGTAGATGTATTGGTGGTTCTACTGGCAGTAGAGGTAGTGGTGGTTCTACTGGCAGTAGAGGTAGTGGTGGTGGTTCTACTAGCAGTAGATGTAGTGGTGGTTCTACTAGCAGTAGATGTAGTGGTGGTGGTTCTACTAGCAGTAGATGTAGTGGTGGTTCTACTAGCAGTAGATGTGGTGGTGGTTCTACTAGCAGTAGATGTAGTGGTGGTTCTACTAGCAGTAGATGTAGTGGTGGTTCTACTAGCAGTAGATGTGGTGGTGGTTCTACTGGCAGTAGATGTAGTGGTGGTTCTACTAGCAGTAGATGTAGTGGTGGTTCTACTGGCAGTAGATGTAGTGGTGGTTCTACTAGCAGTAGATGTAGTGGTGGTTCTACTGGCAGTAGAGGTAGTGGTGGTTCTACTAGCAGTAGATGTAGTGGTGGTTCTACTGGCAGTAGATGTAGTGGTGGTTCTACTAGCAGTAGATGTAGTGGTGGTTCTACTGGCAGTAGAGGTAGTGGTGGTTCTACTAGCAGTAGATGTAGTGGTGATTCTACTAGCAGTAGATGTAGTGGTGGTTCTACTGGCAGTAGATGTAGTGGTGGTGGTTCTACTAGCAGTAGATGTGGTGGTGGTTCTACTGGCAGTAGAGGTAGTGGTGGTTCTACTGGCAGTAGATGTAGTGGTGGTTCTACTGGCAGTAGATGTAGTGGTGGTTCTACTGGCAGTAGATGTA
>JAOPHQ010004475.1:15000-31121 GCA_030340625.1 Merluccius polli
ACACTGACGTTACACCTGAGAACCTATAGTGATGGGCAGGTGAGTCTTCATTAGTAGTGATGGGCAGGTGAGGCTTCATTAGTAGTGATGGGCAGGTGAGGCTTCATTAGTAGTGATGGGCAGGTGAGGCTTCATTAGTAGTGATGGGCAGGTGAGGCTTCATTAGTAGTGATGGGCAGGTGAGGCTTCATTAGTAGTGATGGGCAGGTGAGGCTTCATTAGTAGTGATGGGCAGGTGAGGCTTCATTAGTAGTGATGGGCAGGTGAGGCTTCATTAGTAGTGATGGGCAGGTGAGGCTTCATTAGTAGTGATGGGCAGGTGAGGCTTCATTAGTAGTGATGGGCAGGTGAGGCTTCATTAGTAGTGATGGGCAGGTGAGGCTTCATTAGTAGTGAAGGGCAGGTGAGGCTTCATTAGTAGTGAAGGGCAGGTGAGGCTTCATTAGGCTTTGAGCGGTTCGCAAATAGGTTCACTTCTCAAACCCCCTGCTGGTCAAAAAGTGCTACAGGAGTAATTCATGCCATGAATGAGAATGACGTTCACCTTTATATATTGGTTCATGTATTGATCCAAATAAATAACATTTCTATCTGCATGTGCATTTCTGTGTAACATATAAAGAAGTGGAATATTGTGTTTCAATATGTAATTTTAATCAATGTCTAATAAGACAGAGTAACAAAGATGACATTGACAGGACAATTTTTGCTTTGAAGTGCTACTGTGTTTTAAAGGTGCGCTATGCAACTCGGTTATTCCTCCGCTGTTTCTGGGTTTTCGCCGGAATTGGGCTCGCATTTCTCACTATAGAGCTCCCCCTGCAGCTTCGGAATAGGCCTACAACACTGTCGTAAAAACTCATTGACAACGCCCCCCACCCCCCACTTCGATAAATAAATAGTAATACACAACGAGAACCTGGATTCGGACCGCAAACAAACATGTGTGGTAGCAAGTCACTGCTAGGATAAACCCTCACTAGCTAGCAAGCTAGCCATGAAGCAACCAAGCGAAACACATACAGGGCTCACAATAAAACGGTCGAGCAAAACACATTGTTCAACAGACTCTCAAACCACATTACAAAAACGAAGTTCACCCAAGGGTAGGCTACTTACAATTTCAGCAGCAAGACAGCCAAGTCGGCGTCCGTTTTGCATTCTTCCGAGTCTCTCAGTTGACGCCATTCCGCATAAGCTCGCCCTATGTCCACTCGTGTCTGGTTTCTTTGTTTATCAGAATCCTTTCTCTTATTCTTCGATTCCTCCGACCTTCCCCTCTTGGGTCTTGATGGATCCATAGTGGATTTGTCGATTGATCCAGAATTGCCTTGCAACTGACTCTTTATATTCAGCCGGACCCATGTTTGGCACCCCCGCCCAGGTCTACCGTAAAGCAGTGAAACTACAATCTGACTACATTTTCGAGGCGCGATTGGATACTTCCGCTGCGTCACATCCGTAAGTGGCCGGGACGGCCACATGAAGTTGCATGTTCTGTTTTTCCGCGGGGACCCAACAGGGGGAGATGAAACACCCACCAAACAACCCAGAAAGTGTTGTAGAACGATCAGAACGACTCTCAACCTGCATGGTTAAGGTTATTTTTGATAAACGAGTTGCATAGTGCTTCTTTAACAAGGAAGACTGTTGTGCTTATGCAGGAAGATGATTTGAAGAGCAGTGTGCTTGTGAACAGTGTAAGGGTGGTATACATGCTTGTGCAACTGATATGGATTGTTTTATAGGTTTTTATTCAAGAACAATATGTGTTGTACTGTGTTCGGATTTAGACGATTCCTCCTCTTGGAAATGACTTCTCCTGCTTTAGAGAACACTCTCTCGCAGGGAACAGATGAGGCTGGGGTGCACAAGTACACAAGTGCAAGTTTGTAGAGGTTAGGGAATATGCATTTCTGCCTCTCCCAATACAGAAGTGGGTCCTCAGTCCTCGCAATATTTAGGTAACGCTGAACCTCCACTGTGGCATCAGCTGTGACATTGTGAGTCATTCTGGATGCCATCACTGAAGCATCTAGATGACTCCACAGTGTTGTTCCTGGGAAGCATAAACAGATAATGTAAGTGAGGGTCATAACTTATCTAAATTGACTTAACTAAAGGAGAAATAAATATTACCAGGTCTTTCATCTACATTGTGTGATGAAGTGGATGGAGATGGAGATGATGGATGGTGGCTGTTTTCCCAAATTATATTTGCACACTCAGATGAGAGTCGCCTTACTGCCTCATCAGCCTTTGTTGGACTAAAAAGACATATTGTTTTGAATCTGGGATCAAGTAGCGTTGGTAGTGACATTATGCTGGAACTCTGTAATGTGTGCCCACATTTCGAAACGTCCGCCGAGCAGACGAGGCTTCGCTTGTCATCAATGACGTCACCGCCCCCAAATGGTACGATCCGCGCTCCGCTAAACACCCGCCGAGCAGACGAGGCTTCGCTGGTCATCAATGACGTCACCGCCCCCAAATGGTACGATCCGCGCTAAACACTTCCTGGATTACTCGACACTCCGAAGCATCGGCACCGCGCCATCACTACCTGTAGCGGTGTTTGGAGACTATGTTCACGATGGAGTGGTGAATGTTCACGATGGAGTGGTGAATGTTCACGATGGAGTGGTGAATGTTCACGATGGAGTGGTGAATGTTCATGATGGGGTGGTGAATGACCACAATGCTAATGCTAGCACATAGCAGAGCATGCTAACATCTGCTCCAGGAGAGCTAAGTCTGTACCAATGATTGAACTGTGGTGAACCTTTACAGGAAGTCACTCAGTCCTCCAGGAGTTCACTGAGGCTCTGGAAGTATCCCAGAATGCACTCTGTTTCTGAGGTTGAAAAGCCTGCGATGCTAACGTGCTTCACCAAGGCTCCTCATTATGGATCAGCGCCTAACGTGCAGCCAAACAAGAATATTGTATGTAAATGTGATGAGTGGACCACAGGTTGCGTCTCTGATGGTATATATATACAGTATATCATCTATTTATATAAATGATATTTATATTTATATTAATATCATAACCAGCTTGTCTTCTAGTGAGCTCTTCTGTTCTACAATCAGACCTACAGCCCAATATTGAAAAGCACATCAGATGCTGGCAGCGTGTCTTTCATCGAGAGCTGAGATCTTCCATGAAGCTAACTCTAGTTCCTGACTCTGTGTGATGCATGTCTTGTCCTCCCTACAAAATCAATGTATTAGTATTATTTATGAGTGTTTTGCAATGTTGAAAGAAGTAAAGACTAACCCTAAACTAAACCCTAAACTAAACCCTAAACTAAACCCAAAACTAAACCCTGAACTAAACCCAAAACTAAACCCTAAACCCTAAACTTAACCCACAACTAAACCCAAAAGTAAACCCAAAACTAAACCCTAAACTAAACCCAAAACTAAACCCAAAACTAAACCCTAAACTAAACCCAAAACTAAACCCTAAACCCTAAACTAAACCCTAAACTAAACCCAAAACTAAACCCTAAACTAAACCCAAAACTAAACCCTAAACCCAAAACTAAACCCAAAACTAAACCCAAAACTAAACCCAAAACTAAACCCAAAACTAAACCCAAAACTAAACCCAAAACTAAACCCAAAACTAAAGAGCAGCCATAGTGTTGAGTTCTGATCCAGGAAGGGGATAAGTTGTCTGCTGCCTGCAGGCAGAATGAAGACGATTCAACTGACAACCACAATGTTTTACTGATCTCAGCTTTTCATGTGAGGTAGGGCTGTGTGTGACGTGTGAAGTAGGG
Organism: Merluccius polli; assembly: GCA_030340625.1. Classification (NCBI taxonomy): domain Eukaryota; kingdom Metazoa; phylum Chordata; class Actinopteri; order Gadiformes; family Merlucciidae; genus Merluccius; species Merluccius polli. The sequence goes on from JAOPHQ010004475.1 coordinate 18,786, forward strand.
CTGTTGGACGTGTGAAGTAGGGCTGTTGGACGTGTGAAGTAGGGCTGTGTTTGGCGTGTGAGGTAGGGCTGTGTTTGACGTGTGAAGTAGGGCTGTTGGACGTGTGAAGTAGGGCTGTGTTTGGCGTGTGAGGTAGGGCTGTGTTTGACGTGTGAAGTAGGGCTGTTGGACATGTGAGGTAGGGCTGTGTTTGACGTGTGAAGTAGGGCTGTGTTTGATGTGTGAAGTAGGGCTGTGTTTGACGTGTGAGGTAGGGCTGTGTTTGATGTGTGAAGTAGGGCTGTTGGACGTGTGAGGTAGGGCTGTGTTTGACGTGTGAGGTAGGGCTGTGTTTGACGTGTGAGGTAGGGCTGTGTTTGGCGTGTGAAGTAGGGCTGTGTTTGACGTGTGAGGTAGGGCTGTGTTTGATGTGTGAAGTAGGGCTGTGTTTGACGTGTGAGGTAGGGCGGTGTTTGGCGTGTGAAGTAGGGCTGTGTTTGACGTGTGAGGTAGGGCTGTGTTTGATGTGTGAAGTAGGGCTGTGTTTGACGTGTGAGGTAGGGCTGTGTTTGGCGTGTGAAGTAGGGCTGTGTTTGACGTGTGAGGTAGGGCTGTGTTTGATGTGTGAAGTAGGGCTGTGTTTGACGTGTGAGGTAGGGCTGTGTTTGACGTGTGAGGTAGGGCGGTGTTTGGCATGTGAGGTAGGGCTGTGTTTGACGTGTGAGGTAGGGCTGTGTTTGACGTGTGAGGTAGGGCTGTGTTTGACGTGTGAAGTAGGGCTGTGTGTGACGTGTAAAGTAGGGCTGTGTGTGACGTGTAAGGTAGGGCTGTGTGTGACGTGTGAGGTAGGGCTGTGTTGGACGTGTGAGGTAGGGCTGTGTTTGGCGTGTGAGGTAGGGCTGTGTTTGGCGTGTGAAGTAGGGCTGTGTTTGGCGTGTGAAGTAGGGCTGTGTTTGGCGTGTGAAGTAGGGCTGTGTTTGGCATGTGAGGTAGGGCTGTTGGACGTGTGAAGTAGGGCTGTGTTTGACGTGTGAGGTAGGGCTGTGTTTGATGTGTGAAGTAGGGCTGTTGGACGTGTGAGGTAGGGCTGTGTTTGGCGTGTGAAGTAGGGCTGTGTTTGACGTGTGAGGTAGGGCTGTGTTTGACGTGTGAAGTAGGGCTGTGTTTGATGTGTGAAGTAGGGCTGTGTTTGGCATGTGAGGTAGGGCGGTGTTTGGCATGTGAGGTAGGGCTGTGTTTGACGTGTGAGGTAGGGCTGTGTTTGACGTGTGAGGTAGGGCTGTGTTTGACGTGTGAAGTAGGGCTGTGTGTGACGTGTGAGGTAGGGCTGTGTTTGGCGTGTGAAGTAGGGCTGTGTTTGATGTGTGAAGTAGGGCTGTTGGACGTGTGAGGTAGGGCTGTGTTTGGCGTGTGAAGTAGGGCTGTGTTTGACGTGTGAGGTAGGGCTGTGTTTGGCGTGTGAAGTAGGGCTGTGTTTGACGTGTGAGGTAGGGCTGTGTTTGACGTGTGAAGTAGGGCTGTGTTTGATGTGTGAAGTAGGGCTGTGTTTGGCATGTGAGGTAGGGCGGTGTTTGGCATGTGAGGTAGGGCTGTGTTTGATGTGTGAAGTAGGGCTGTGTTTGGCATGTGAGGTAGGGCGGTGTTTGGCATGTGAGGTAGGGCGGTGTTTGGCATGTGAGGTAGGGCGGTTTTTGACGTGTGAAGTAGCGCTGTGTTTGGCATGTGAGGTAGGGCTGTGTTTGACGTGTGAAGTAGGGCTGTGTTTGACGTGTGAGGTAGGGCGGTGTTTGGCATGTGAGGTAGGGCTGTGTTTGACGTGTGAGGTAGGGCTGTGTTTGACGTGTGAGGTAGGGCTGTGTTTGACGTGTGAAGTAGGGCTGTGTGTGACGTGTAAAGTAGGGCTGTGTGTGACGTGTGAAGTAGGGCTGTGTTTGACGTGTGAAGTAGGGCTGTGTTTGGCGTGTGAGGTAGGGCTGTGTTTGGCGTGTGAGGTAGGGCTGTGTTTGACGTGTGAGGTAGGGCTGTGTTTGGCGTGTGAGGTAGGGCTGTGTTTGGCGTGTGAAGTAGGGCTGTGTTTGGCGTGTGAGGTAGGGCTGTGTTTGGCGTGTGAAGTAGGGCTGTGTTTGACGTGTGAGGTAGGGCTGTGTTTGGCGTGTGAGGTAGGGCTGTGTTTGGCGTGTGAGGTAGGGCTGTGTTTGACGTGTGAGGTAGGGCTGTGTTTGACACACAATTAAAAGTCAAACTAGTGCATGCTAAGCGTGTGTGGAGCGTGTTCTAATAATTGGTATGTTTCGTGTAGACAGCCAGGCTGTGCAGGCGTGTGGATTTGAAAGCAGCGTTCTGGTTAGCGTGTGGATAGAACACATTTACATAATAAAGCATTGCTGTACTCGTGTTCTCAAGCTGTTGCAATGCAACGACATGCATCAAAAAGCGTGTTTTTTAATTCACCCTTCGCATAATCAGCTGCTGTTTAATATATTTACATATTTTAATCAGTGTTATGAGTCCGGCGTCATTGTGTTTAATATCCTGTTTATACTCCAATGGATCATAGTATAGAAGTACACATTGGTCATTACAGATTATAGTATTACACACTACTGGTCTACACATAGTACATACTAGGCTATACATACATAGTACATACTAGGCTATACATACATAGTACATACTAGGCTATACATACATACTAGGCTATACATACATAGTACATACTAGGCTATACATACATAGTACATACTAGGCTATACATACATACTAGGCTATACATACATAGTACATACTAGGCTATACATACATAGTACATACTAGGGTATACAGGGTATAGTACATACTAGGGTATACAGGGTATAGTACATACTAGGAGGCTATATTACATACTAGGGTATGCAGAGTATAGTACATACTAGGGTATACAGGGTATAGTACATACTAGGGTATACAGGGTATAGTACATACTAGGGTATACAGGGTATAGTACATACTAGGGTATACAGGGTATAGTACGTACTAGGGTATACAGGGTATAGTACATACTAGGGTATACATGGTATAGTACATACTAGGGTATACAGGGTATAGTACATACTAGGGTATACAGGGTATAGTACATACTAGGGTTACAGGGTATAGTACATACTAGGGTATGCAGAGTATAGTACATACTAGGGTATACAGGGTATAGTACATACTAGGGTATACATGGTATAGTACATACTAGGGTATACAGGGTATAGTACATACTAGGGTATACAGGGTATAGTACATACTAGGGTTACAGGGTATAGTACATACTAGGGTTACAGGGTATAGTACATACTAGGGTATACAGGGTATAGTACATACTAGGGTATACAGGGTATAGTACATACTAGGGTTACAGAGTATAGTACATACTAGGGTTACAGGGTATAGTACATACTAGGGTATACAGGGTATAGTACATACTAGGGTATACAGGGTATAGTACATACTAGGGTTACAGGGTATAGTACATACTAGGGTATACAGGAGCTGTGCCCCAATTCAGGGGTTGCATGCTTCGAAGCATGGCTCGCAGGCCGCGAAGGCTGCGTACTTCTGAGGGTCCTTCGAAGGCCGCATCAACCGTTGTTAAATGAGACGGTCTAGCCTTCGAAGCATTTCCTGGTTGCGTCACCAGCCGCGTCACCAGCCGTCAGTTGGTAGTAACCGTAGTAACGCAGCCGTTGCCTGTCAGTTTGTCGTCAGTTGAAAAACAGACGGAAGGGTTGTAATAAAGCAAAAAATGATCATAATAATGATAATAATGAAGTATAACATATAATAGTGATAATCATAAACGTAGCTCTTTATTCAATCCAATCGTTTAACTGAGTTTGCAGTTTTACAGTCTGGAAATAAAGCGGATAATAAAAGTAATACAATATAAGTAATGAGTAAAAGTATAACTCGTAGTAAGTAAAAGTAATTAAATATAAACCCAATACTTATTACATTTAAATATAAATTAATCGCCGCTTGGTGTCGCCATTATTCTTTTCCCGCCTCTGAACAGCGGCGCGCAAAGGATCATGGGATATGCGAGGCGGCGAAGGATACATGCGGTGCGTCCTCCAAAAGAGGGAAAAGAAGTGCGCATTTGAAGTACGCATTTGAAGGAGCCTTCGAATTGGGACAGCCTTTGCGCCGCGTTGTGACGTAAGCGGCCTTCGAATGCGTACTTCGAAGCATTCAACCGCTGAATTGGGACACAGCTAGGGTATAGTACATACTAGGCTATACAGGGTATAGTACGTACTGGGCTATACAGGGTATAGTACATACTAGACTATACAGGGTATAGTACATACTAGGCTATACAGAGTATAGTACATACTAGGGTATACAGGGTATAGTACATACTAGGCTATACAGAGTATAGTACATACTAGGCTATACAGAGTATAGTACATACTAGGCTATACAGAGTATAGTACATACTAGGCTATACAGGGTATAGTACATACTAGACTATACAGGGTATAGTACATACTAGGCTATACAGAGTATAGTGCATACTAGGCTATACAGAGTATAGTACATACTAGGCTATACAGGGTATAGTACATACTAGACTATACAGGGTATAGTACATACTAGGCTATACAGAGTATAGTACATACTAGGGTATACAGGGTATAGTACATACTAGGGTATACAGAGTATATTACGTACTAGGGTATACAGAGTATAGTACATGTACTATACTCTGTATACCCTAGTATGTACTATACCCTGTATACCCTAGTATGTATACTAGGGTATACAGGGTATAGTACATACTAGGGTATACAGAGTATAGTACGTACTAGGGTATACAGATTATAGTACATACTAGGGTATACAGGGTATAGTACATACTAGGGTATACAGAGTATAGTACATACTAGGGTATACAGGGTACAGTACATACTGGGCTATACAGGGTATAGTACATACTGGGCTATACAGGGTATAGTACATACTAGGCCATACAGAGTATAGTACATACTAGGCTATACAGGGTATAGTACGTACTAGGGTATACAGAGTATAGTACATACTAGGGTATACAGGGTATAGTACATACTAGGGTATACAGAGTATAGTACGTACTAGGGTATACAGAGTATAGTACATACTAGGGTATACAGGGTATAGTACATACTAGGGTATACAGGGTATAGTACATACTAGGGTATACAGGGTATAGTACATACTAGGGTTACAGGGTATAGTACATACTAGGAGGGTATAGTACATACTAGGGTATACATGGTATAGTACATACTAGGAGGGTATAGTACATACTAGGGTATACATGGTATAGTACATACTAGGAGGGTATAGTACATACTAGGGTATACAGGGTATAGTACATACTAGGAGGGTATAGTACATACTAGGGTATACAGGGTATAGTACATACTAGGAGGGTATAGTACATACTAGGGTATACAGGGTATAGTACGTACTAGGAGGGTATAGTACATACTAGGGTATACAGGGTATAGTACATACTAGGGTATACAGAGTATAGTACGTACTAGGGTATACAGATTATAGTACATACTAGGGTATACAGGGTATAGTACATACTAGGGTATACAGGGTACAGTACATACTGGGCTATACAGGGTATAGTACATACTGGGCTATACAGGGTATAGTACATACTAGGCCATACAGAGTATAGTACATACTAGGCTATACAGGGTATAGTACGTACTAGGGTATACAGAGTATAGTACATACTAGGGTATACAGGGTATAGTACATACTAGGGTATACAGAGTATAGTACGTACTAGGGTATACAGAGTATAGTACATACTAGGGTATACAGGGTATAGTACATACTAGGGTATACAGGGTATAGTACATACTAGGGTATACAGGGTATAGTACATACTAGGGTTACAGGGTATAGTACATACTAGGAGGGTATAGTACATACTAGGGTATACAGGGTATAGTACATACTAGGAGGGTATAGTACATACTAGGGTATACATGGTATAGTACATAGTAGGAGGGTATAGTACATACTAGGGTATACAGGGTATAGTACATACTAGGAGGGTATAGTACATACTAGGGTATACAGGGTATAGTACATACTAGGAGGGTATAGTACATACTAGGGTATACAGGGTATAGTACGTACTAGGAGGGTATAGTACATACTAGGGTATACAGGGTATAGTACGTACTAGGAGGGTATAGTACATACTAGGGTATACAGGGTATAGTACATACTAGGAGGGTATAGTACATACTAGGGTATACAGGGTATAGTACGTACTAGGAGGGTATAGTACATACTAGGGTATACAGGGTATAGTACATACTAGGGTATACAGGGTATAGTACATACTAGGTTATACAGGGTATAGTACATACTAGGGTATACAGAGTATAGTACATACTAGGGTATACAGGGTATAGTACATACTAGGGTATACAGGGTATAGTACATACTAGGGTATCCAGGGTATAGTACATACTAGGGTATACAGGGTATAGTACGTACTAGGAGGGTATAGTACATACTAGGGTATACAGGGTATAGTACATACTAGGGTATACAGGGTATAGTACATACTAGGGTATACAGGGTATAGTACGTACTAGGGTATACAGGGTATAGTACATACTAGGGTATACAGGGTATAGTACGTACTAGGGTATACAGGGTATAGTACATACTAGGGTATACAGGGTATAGTACATACTAGGGTATCCAGGGTATAGTACATACTAGGGTATCCAGGGTATAGTACATACTAGGGTATCCAGGGTATAGTACATACTAGGGTATACAGGGTATAGTACGTACTAGGAGGGTATAGTACATACTAGGGTATACAGGGTATAGTACATACTAGGGTATACAGGGTATAGTACGTACTAGGAGGGTATAGTACATACTAGGGTATACAGGGTATAGTACATACTAGGGTATACAGGGTATAGTACATACTAGGGTATCCAGGGTATAGTACATACTAGGGTATACAGGGTATAGTACGTACTAGGAGGGTATAGTACATACTAGGGTATACAGGGTATAGTACGTACTAGGGTATACAGGGTATAGTACATACTAGGGTATACATGGTATAGTACATACTAGGGTATACAGGGTATAGTACGTACTAGGGTATACAGGGTATAGTACATACTAGGGTATACAGGGTATAGTACATACTAGGGTATACAGAGTATAGTACATACTAGGAGGGTATAGTACATACTAGGGTATACAGGGTATAGTACATACTAGGGTATACAGGGTATAGTACGTACTAGGGTATACAGGGTATAGTACATACTAGGAGGGTATAGTACATACTAGGGTATACAGGGTATAGTACGTACTAGGGTATACAGGGTATAGTACATACTAGGAGGGTATAGTGCATACTAGGGTATACAGGGTATATTACATACTAGGGTATACAGAGTATAGTACATACTAGGGTATACAGAGTATAGTACATACTAGGGTATACAGAGTATAGTACATACTAGGGTATACAGGGTATAGTACATACTAGGGTATACAGGGTATAGTACATACTAGGGTATACATGGTATAGTACGTACTAGGGTATACAGGGTATAGTACATACTAGGGTATACAGAGTATAGTACATACTAGGGTATACAGGGTATAGTACATACTAGGGTATACAGGGTATAGTACATACTAGGGTATACAGGGTATAGTACGTACTAGGGTATACAGGGTATAGTACATACTAGGGTATACAGGGTATAGTACATACTAGGGTATACAGGGTATAGTACATACTAGGGTATACAGGGTATAGTACATACTAGGGTATACAGGGTATAGTACATACTAGGAGGGTATAGTACATACTAGGGTATACAGGGTATATTACATACTAGGGTATACAGAGTATAGTACATACTAGGGTATACAGAGTATAGTACATACTAGGGTATACAGAGTATAGTACATACTAGGGTATACAGGGTATAGTACATACTAGGGTATACAGGGTATAGTACATACTAGGGTATACATGGTATAGTACATACTAGGGTATACAGGGTATAGTACATACTAGGGTATACAGAGTATAGTACATACTAGGGTATACAGGGTATAGTACATACTAGGGTATACAGGGTATAGTACATACTAGGGTATACAGGGTATAGTACGTACTAGGGTATACAGGGTATAGTACGTACTAGGGTATACAGAGTATAGTACATACTAGGGTATACAGGGTATAGTACATACTAGGGTATACAGGGTATAGTACATACTAGGGTATACAGGGTATAGTACATACTAGGGTATACAGGGTATATTACATACTAGGGTATACAGGGTATAGTACATACTAGGAGGGTATAGTACATACTAGGGTATACAGGGTATAGTACGTACTAGGGTATACAGGGTATAGTACGTACTAGGGTATACAGGGTATAGTACATACTAGGGTATACAGGGTATAGTACATACTAGGGTATACAGGGTATAGTACATACTAGGGTATACAGGGTATATTACATACTAGGGTATACAGGGTATAGTACATACTAGGAGGGTATAGTACATACTAGGGTATACAGAGTATATTACGTACTAGGGTATACAGGGTATAGTACATACTAGGAGGGTATAGTACGTACTAGGGTATACAGGGTATAGTACATACTAGGGTATACAGGGTATAGTACATACTAGGGTATACAGGGTATAGTACGTACTAGGAGGGTATAGTACGTACTAGGGTATACAGGGTATAGTACATACTAGGGTATACAGGGTATAGTACATACTAGGGTATACAGAGTATAGTACGTACTAGGGTTACAGGGTATAGTACATACTAGGGTATACAGGGTATAGTACATACTAGGGTATACAGGGTATAGTACATACTAGGAGGGTATAGTACGTACTAGGGTATACATGGTATAGTACATACTAGGGTATACAGGGTATAGTACATACTAGGAGGGTATAGTACGTACTAGGGTATACAGGGTATAGTACATACTAGGGTATACAGGGTATAGTACATACTAGGGTATACAGAGTATAGTACGTACTAGGGTATACAGGGTATAGTACATACTAGGGTATACAGGGTATAGTACATACTAGGGTATACAGGGTATAGTACATACTAGGGTATACAGGGTATAGTACATACTAGGGTTACAGGGTATAGTACATACTAGGGTATACAGGGTATAGTACATACTAGGGTTACAGGGTATAGTACATACTAGGGTATACAGGGTATAGTACATACTAGGGTATACAGGGTATAGTACGTACTAGGAGGGTATAGTACGTACTAGGGTATACAGGGTATAGTACATACTAGGGTATACAGGGTATAGTACGTACTAGGAGGGTATAGTACATACTAGGGTATACAGAGTATAGTACATACTAGGGTATACAGGGTATAGTACATACTAGGGTATACAGGGTATAGTACGTACTAGGAGGGTATAGTACATACTAGGGTATACAGGGTATAGTACATACTAGGGTATACAGGGTATAGTACGTACTAGGAGGGTATAGTACATACTAGGGTATACAGGGTATAGTACATACTAGGGTATACAGGGTATAGTACATACTAGGGTATACAGGGTATAGTACATACTAGGGTATACAGAGTATAGTACATACTAGGGTATACAGAGTATAGTACATACTAGGGTATACAGGGTATAGTACATACTAGGGTATACAGGGTATAGTACATACTAGGGTATACAGGGTATAGTACATACTAGGGTATACAGGGTATAGTACATACTAGGGTATACAGGGTATAGTACATACTAGGGTATACAGGGTATAGTACATACTAGGGTATACAGGGTATAGTACAGTTTCTCGTGTGGAGGAGCCGCCGGGAGGTGAGAAGAGATTATTGATCGCATTGATCTGATGCTACAAAACGTACCGCTCAGACACTGCGCCGCCCGATTAGCACATCCTGCTGGGTCACATGTCAGATGGTGATGTCATCCATCCCAGATCTAATGAAGATCTGGGATGGTGTGTTAGTGACCATCAATCACTAACACACCTACTGTACTGTGACATCATCAATCACTAACACACCTACTGTACTGTGACATCATCAATCACTAACACACCTACTGTACTGTGACATCATCAATCACTAACACACCTACTGTTAGCTAGCTGATAGAGAGCAGTGTGGGGTTAGCTGCTAGCTAGCTGATAGAGAGCAGTGTTGGGTTAGCTGCTAGCTAGCTGATGGAGAGCAGTGTTGGGTTAGCTGCTAGCTAGCTGATAGAGAGCAGTGTTGGGTTAGCTGCTAGCTAGCTGATAGAGAGCAGTGTGGGGTTAGCTGCTAGCTAGCTGATAGAGAGCAGTGTTGGGTTAGCTGCTAGCTAGCTGATGGAGAGCAGTGTTGGGTTAGCTGCTAGCTAGCTGATAGAGAGCAGTGTTGGGTTAGCTGCTAGCTAGCTGATAGAGAGCAGTGTTGGGTTAGCTGCTAGCTAGCTGATAGAGAGCAGTGTTGGGTTAGCTGCTAGCTAGCTGATAGAGAGCAGTGTTGGGTTAGCTGCTAGCTAGCTGATAGAGAGCAGTGTTGGGTTAGCTGCTAGCTAGCTGATAGAGAGCAGTGTTGGGTTAGCTGTTAGCTAGCTGATAGAGAGCAGTGTTGGGTTAGCTGCTAGCTAGCTGATAGAGAGCAGTGTTGGGTTAGCTGCTAGCTAGCTGATGTTCTGGGTCTTCACCATGGACAGCCTCCCACTTCTGCTCCTCCGTACACATGTTGCTCTGTTGCCATGGCGATACAGAACGTGTCGCTCTGTTGCCAGGGTAATATGGAAACGTGTGTGTGTGTGTGTGTGTGTGTGTGTGTGTGTGTGTGTGTTTATAAATCTCTACTAGAGTCCTGATCTTTAACTTTGTAAGAGCTGTTCACCATCCAAGCCAGAAGGGAGACACAAGAGAATCAGGATAGAAGAGAAGATGAAGGCCAGATGAAGGCCAGTTGAAGGCCAGATGAAGGCCAGATGAAGGCCAGTTGAAGGCCAGATGATGGCCAGATGATGGCCAGTTGAAGGCCAGATGAAGGCCAGATGAAGGCCAGATGAAGGCCAGATGAAGGCCAGATGATGGCCAGATGAAGGCCAGATGAAGGCCAGATGAAGGCCAGATGAAGGCCAGATGAAGGCCAGTTGAAGGCCAGATGAAGGCCAGATGAAGGCCAGTTGAAGGCCAGATGAAGGCCAGATGAAGGCCAGATGAAGGCCAGATGAAGGCCAGTTGAAGGCCAGATGATGGCCAGATGATGGCCAGTTGAAGGCCAGATGAAGGCCAGATGAAGGCCAGACGAAGGCCAGACGAAGGCCAGTTGAAGGCCAGATGAAGGCCAGATGAAGGCCAGATGAAGGCCAGTTGAAGGCCAGTTGAAGGCCAGATGAAGGCCAGATGAAGGCCAGATGAAGGCCAGTTGAAGGCCAGATGAAGGCCAGATGAAGGCCAGTTGAAGGCCAGATGAAGGCCAGATGAAGGCCAGATGAAGGCCAGATGAAGGCTAGATGAAGGCCAGATGAAGGCCAGTTGAAGGCCAGATGAAGGCCAGATGAAGGCCAGATGAAGGCCAGATGAAGGCCACATATCCTCACCTCAATATCCATTCTCATCAAACAGTGGTTCACTTGAATTCAAGCAGTAAAGACACAATAGAAGTGAAGCAAACTGAATGCAACTTTAAGATGAATGAATGAAACGTATTCACCTCACCGTGACTGGAGACCATATCTCTGTATGCTTACAGGTTTCTATCTCCACTCGGTTCTCTGAGTCCACAGAGTCGGAGAACGTGCGGACACAAAACGCTGCACTGTAGTTTCAGCAGCAGAGGAAGTTATGGTGTGGAGTGAATATGAGGCGTTCTACAGATACAGTGCAGCTAAACGCAGACAGTGCTGCTTCACTATTATTATTACGCAGCAGCCTGTTGAACGACTGCCTGTTGAACGACTGCCTGTTGAACGACTGCCTGTTGAACGACTGCCTGTTGAACGACTGCCTGTTGAACGACTGCCTGTTGAACGACTGCCTGTTGAACGACTGCCTGTTGAACGACTGCCTGTTGAACGACTGCCTGTTGAACGACTGCCTGTTGAACGACTGCCTGTTGAACGACTGCCTGTTGAATGACTGCCTGCTATTCACTCTCTGCACAGAGAGAACTGCTCTGCTCACTTCTCACTCCGTTTGGCTCTCATGTTCACTTTGTCTCATTTGTTTTCATCAAATCTTGTTTCTGTTTTTCCCTGCAAACGGTAAAACAGCACA
>JAOPHQ010004476.1:0-17153 GCA_030340625.1 Merluccius polli
GTGTGTGTGTGTGTGTGTGTGTGTGTGTGTGTGTGTGTGTGTGTGTGTGTGTGTGTGTGTGTTGAATAGGGGGAGGGAAGGAGCGAATAAAAATAAAGAGAGGGGTAGACACTTTTGTCCACAACACACACATACATTCCTCCCTGTACGCTCGCACTGACAAATACACACCCACCCGCATGTGTGCTCCATAAAACGCCATTGCTGATACAGGAAAGCCTTTCTCTTGTCTGCTTCATCGGAGGAGCACCACGGACATTATACTGTACACACACACACACACACACACACACACACACACACACACACACACACACACACACACACACACACACACACACACATCACGCCTAATCTCCCCCCAAGCCGATGTAATCCAGCCTGCAGTTTGACTCTTGTCTGTGTTTTCACACAGCGGGTCGCCTCGCGCTGCAGAGCACCGGTCTGACACACTCCCATCGCCAGGACCGACGCCACACACTCTTCATGCTCTCCTCATTTGTCGGGGGAGATAGCTTCCTGTGTGTATGTCTGTGTGTGTGTGTGTCTATGGGGGTATATGTAATTGTGCTTGTCTGGGTTGATGTATGTGTATGCATGTGTGTGTGTGTGTGTTTGAATGATCGACTTACCGTCAAGCCTAATCATGTTACAGGGCTCTGAGATAAGAATTTTTATCTCATGCAAAAACCCCTCTGCCACACAACAACACACACACACACACACACGTCAGGCCAGCAGACAGCCATGTGTGACACCCTGACTGCTGTTTTCTCCGAAAGGGTGCAAGTTTCTCACACAGTGTGTATGTATGTGCACTCGCGTGTCTGTGTGCCTTTGTGTGAATGTATATATATGTGTGTGTGTGTGTGTGTGTGTGTGTGTGTGTGTGTGTGTGTGTGTGCGTGGCGGTATTCATCTGTGTCAGCAAGGCAGTTTCTTTGTGAGCGAACCAATGGCGTGTGGCCGGTCCTGACATTTCAGTATAGGTCGGCGTTTTTATGGTGATGAATGTGATGAAATATTCAGCCGTTCACACGCCTGGAGTGTCGTCAGTGGTGTGCTTATGCTGTGTCTACAGGTGTGCGTCTTCAGTTTGGGTTTGGCATTTTTGTTTACTTTTCGCCCTTTGTGTGAGCAGGGGAATGCGTTGTATGTGTCTGAGCGTGTGCTATTGTCGCCTCTCTACTAAGAGAGGTTATTAGCGGATTAGCAGTGATCACAGCACGAGCACAAACTCTCCGTCAACTCGCCGTTTTTGCTCAACATTTCCGACAAAAAATAAATTAATTAATAAAAATACTTTTATTAGCGGATTAGCATTGCTAACACACACACACAGACACAGACACACATACCAGGCTCTAATACTAAAACCATTGGCATCTCCCTGCAGCAGAACTCCAACAATGGATTTGGCAAGGGCCTGAAGGGGGAGGCAGGCGGCCCTGGGGCCCCCGAGGAGCAGCGGCTGGCGGAGGGCAAGCGCCTGGGCCGGCCCCTGGACCCGGACGCCCGCTCCGTGTCCCTGCTGGAGCAGAAGCGTAAAGTGGTCTCGTCCAGCATCGACGTCCCCCATGCCAGGTCAGTGTGTGTGTGTGTGTGTGTGTTCTGCATGTGTGTGTCTTAATGCATGACCAGATGTACAAAGACACTGGTGATCGCATTGCCTTTCACTTTGAGGCCTCTGTTACCGTCACACAATACTTATCAATCAGTGCGTTTATTAATTTATGCGTAGAAACAAGAAGTGCCACATTACAAGCCCAGTGCACAGGTTTTGTTTATTAATTAATTTAGTTTTAATGTGAGTTCCACATTTAGCCTTTTCAAACTGTCTTCACGTAGTTTTTGTGAAAAGCCTGTGCCACTAATTAGCACAAGTCGTTAGTCATTATTATAATCATGTGTGTCTGGTGATTTCCCTAATTGAAAATTGGTGCATTGGCTAATCATTTTAAGCCGTGAGCTTGAAACACTTTTCCTCCTCCCGTGCGTTCATATCAATCAAGTGAATCCCCATCCGCTAACCTTTTAGCCCTTCTTATCAGTGCCACAGCAACAGCACTAGCAACAGACTCGAGCGCACTAGCCTATTCAAATCGGGATCAAAAACAATGGCCATATTTTTTGATGTGTAACGTCGACGGATGAAACGCATACCCCGCGCAATACAAACATTTAATTTATCTCTCGCTGTATTGATCTCACGAATCCACTTACACCATGGGGATAGGACATGAATAAACACATTTGTACATGGCATGGAAAGGAGAAGCATCAAGCGATGCTTGCTGGAATACACTAATGGACTACGCTAATCCCTTCTGAAGCACAGGGGCATCACAAGCCTGTCCTCCCCATTACTAAGTCTTCTAGCTCCTGGAAGACGAGGGATCGATGGCAGTTGAAAAGTACAATATAAAGCTGTCTGTTTCAGCAGCTTTATCACCGTGTGCCGTTGCCCAGACCCACATCCCATAGTTACATGCTGTCAAGTCATTGATTCTGTTCCCCTATAATTCCCTCTCGTCGCTTATTAGGGAGAAATATCTCTCTTAAAATCAAATTTATTTTAATGGGAGGTAGATGTGTGTGTGTAGCTGTCTTGGCGTGATTGTCTCGGTGCATAATGAGAATGTAGTGATATTGATATTTATTTTGTTGTAACCGGGATGGGATATTGATTGTCTCGATGTCGGTGTTGGAGTTCATCTCCATAAACTCATTGAAAATCATTTATGATGGCTAAATCACTTTTTATTTCAATTATATAACTTGAACAAACCAAAGTGATCCACAGGGAATATATAATGGGAAGAATGCATGTTTAATGTGCACTGATTCCTGTCTGCTAGGGCACAGTGACCTTTGTCTCCAACATTTTAAATAAGCATTGTTTCAAGCTAGCCTCAGGTAGCAGTAGCCAGTCAATGCTGAACAAAAACAAATCGGTAACAGCAATTTGGTATGTCACATGAAATGCCTTTTTGTTTTAGCATTCGTGCTTACTAGCATGAAAGCAGGTGCTAGCCATAACACAGCATGCTAGGCGACCACTTTAGCTAGTATAGCATAGGGGGTCTGTCCGGTTTAGTAGACATCATCTCCCATCTTGTTCGTACCGCCCCCAGAGTCATCCATCTACTGACAGGTCTGGGAGAACACAACCTGACAAGTCAAAGTGAATGTGTGTGTGCTATAGTTTGGCTCCGGTGTGGTGAAACAACTCTGCTGTATCCTTCATAGTTTTCTGAGTGATTTGACAACAATGAGGAGTTTGCAGCAATGCTTGTGACAGGTTGATACATAGCATCTCGTGATGCTATGAAGTAAAAAGGGTGAAATAAAAACCTGCCCGACGGTAGCCCAAGCAGTTGTTCTCATTGAAGATGAGGCGTTGCTTCAAAAACAATTTAATTGTTTCGATTTGACTTTGCTTAAATTCACTTCTCTTATTTTTTAATTTGCCCAAATAAAAACGTCAAACAAAAAACGCACCATTTTTCAGTGCGGTTCACAGGGAACAGTTGGCACCGTTACAAGGGTATTGGAGTGGAGCGTCAGCCACTCTCTTTCTAAGTGGAGCTGCTTCTCATTATTGCCTTTAGATTAAGATCCATGACTCTCATTGTCCACACACCTGTGACCGATTTCGAGAGAGAGAGAGAGAGAGAGGGAGAGATGTGAGAGCGTGTCTACCATGTGGCGATAGCGAAAATGTCTGAGCATGTTTTTTTCCTTGTATTTTTCTTCCCGGAGCTCACTCCCCAGGGACGTCTGACCTTGAGGCTGTTAATTGCGTTCTCCAAACTTTCCTCTTCTTCCCGCTGGTGCTTAGTGTCTGTCTGCTGGATGGCAGACACCCCCCCCCGCCCCCCCCCCCTCCCCCGTAACCCAGATACCAAACGCCTGCCTATCTCACTGGGATACGTCAGGGCGTGGCTATCAACAACTTGTGCGGTGGAAGTTGGAACGGGAAAAGATAATATCCGAATTAAATGCTTTAATGTGGACGTAACGACCTCTGTGGGGATGAGTGTGTGTCGCCACATCTGTTCTGCTTCTCGTTGCTCATCGGCGACGAACATCCCGTCGCTATAGTTGTTTACGACGCCCCTTACACCCGCCGGCGTCAACCCCCCCCCCCCCCCCCCCCCGGCGATTTTATTATTTTTTTTACAAATCAATAACCGCTCCACCATGATCGACCTATCGACCAACCTCGCGCCTCGATACACTGTTTCTATTTTCTTCCCCTCCTTTCTTCCATTGAAACGTTTATTAAAACTGCTGCGTCTTTCAATGCGGAGGTACAGAATCCCTTACAGTGGCATATTTCTTAATTGTTTTTAGGGCCTCGTTGTCGCCGTCCTATGCTTTATGTTTACCCCCCCCCCCTTCAGTCTTCAGACCTCTCAGCCCAGCTGCTCGTTCAAGATCTTGTGTGAAAGCCAATGCTCCCCCCCCCCACCCCACACACCCCCCATCCCCATGTGCAGGAAACAGTCAATCGTAACTAGAGTTGGCCAGGACAGACCAGTGGAAACAAATGGGCTGCAGTTTGATTAATAGCTTTCTGGAGGCTAATTGCTACCAGGGGAAGTGAAGAATAACCTTAGTTGAGGGGGAAATCAAGGCGAAGGAAAACAAAATAGAGGGGAAAAACAAAAGTTTGCTTATTTTTGTAACCCCCCCCCCCCAAAGAAAAAACTAAAAAAACTACAGATCTAAGGGTTCGGATCCCGTGTGGCTTGGAGGCCGCCGTAAGAACGCCCTGCCTGCGAGGTCTGACTCACAGCACTGAGCGCTGCTTCTCAAAATAACCCAACACTTTTGTCTTTCATTGTGGTGCGGCACTACCTTTTGTTCTCCCTGGAAAACACCCGAGGCCAGAGAAGTGCTGACATCCACGTTCTTCCTACGTACAGAAAATCAGTGGCCGAGACGAGGCACCGGACTCTCAGAAAGTCGCCGTGTATCATTGCATCGTTGGCGATCGTGGATGATAAGCGACCTCTGTGTCCTGCGTTGACCCCGTGTCCCACGGTCATGGAGCAGATGTTGAATTCAGATGCGTGTCGTTACAGGGCCTGGTAGGGGGGTCAGGCATCTCGCTCAGGGTAGACTGAGGACATGGGACCCTTTCAGCCGGGAGTGGAAGCCCACAGCCCGCCGCACTGTCCTGCGGTCGGTGATAAGCTTTATCTCCTCACGGCAGACATTTTTATGCTCGGCAGCATGTGCTCCGCACACAGAGACCGGTGACTGAGACAGCAGACGGGAGATGGTTTGCAGACAGATCATCTTCCTGTATTCAAAGACAATAACACTCCAGCCGCTAAAACGAGAAATGGAAAATAACAACGTATGTTGACGAAGTAGTGCTGCAACTTCATAAGCTGCTGTTATAACTCCTCTCCCATGTTGTCTTATAATTGGCATTCAAAACTTTGTGCGAAGTGATTTATGAGCGCTGAAAAGCAGTCAAAACATGCAACCATAAAGGAATGACTGTGGATGTCTGAAGGACTAGGTTTCCCATTTAAAATATACAAGTGCAGGATTGCTGTTTGAGTTCAAGTTCGAGATCAAGACTTTGTCGGTATATGTGTTGCAATGCAGGCCTGTGGGTTTCTTCATGACGATATTTTTTTGTTTAGCGGAGGGACTGTGGGTTACGAAGTGACACACAGTGAGAGAGAAAATAGAAAGCGGACGTGAGTGAGCTTGTGAGTTGGCAAACCACGCAAACACCATCCTTAAAAAGACATCTTATGGTCTCCTTCCCTCTCTTATGGTCTCTCACACAAACGCTCTCTGTTTCAATCTTTCCCCACCCCACTCACACACATTGCCATGTGGCCATGTATTCTGATTGAACGGTGTTGTTTCATTTATTTTTTTGTAATCTATAAGCGTTCAACTTCCTGAAACTCGGTGAGTTAAGCGAGTGTACAACTGGAGCCTGTTTGCCTGTAGTGCCCGAAATATCACACAGCTCAAAATATCAAACTAAATGGTGCTTGTTTTGATATGAAGAGGACATTTGGTACTGCATGCTATAAAAGGCTTGTTGTTACCCTTCACTGCTCTTCCCCTACAAATGTTGCTCATGGGTTTGAGGTCTTAAGATTTAATTGAGTGAGAAAATAACAGCGCGCAATGCAATCTGATGTGAACCTGGAAGTTAGAGTGCAGGAAATGCAATAAATAATTAGCACAATTAAATGAAAGGGCAAGGCCTAGCTCTTTGTTAGGAGTGATCGGTAAAAACTGACTAATAACTAATGTACAGCTGCTAAAATCATACATGCGCTAGAATCACATCTATCAGATTAAGATCTTTTTCCAATACCGCCTACGTCTCATTTTTCATGTCACGCAACAGATAAATCTCATTACACCAGCTTCTGCTGTACAACTATTGTCCCTGTCACATATTACAAGAAAGCACAGTAGACACAAGAAGCTTATTGTAATATTTTCCCCTTGGGATGTCCCTTATTAAAAAAAGGCATCTCCTATGCCACTTACTCAAATTCCTATCCTATCCACATCCCCTCCTTTGTACCGATCACTGGTCCGTCCTACGCACGCATCACACCGCCACAGCAGTGTTTATAATTGGCCAGCGCTGTCTCCCCACTATAGGGTCATTTTGCTCTGGCAGGAAGACTCCATGAAGGACCCCTAACCCTCTTGTCACCGTGGATTCAGTAAGCGGCGAATGCCCGTTATTTGCCCGTCCCGTTCAATGAGCTCTCAGGAGAGAGCCACTCCCTGTGGTGGTTTGTGAGAGACGGGGGGGAAAAAAAGTTAAGTTTGCATTTCTATGCAAATTGTTGGATTAATTAAGCGCGCTAAACGTTGCGTGCCGGTGATGAGCGAAGTGAGAAGCCGCTCCGCCGTGGATTAGCACACCATCCTGCCAAACCCACTGGGGACTTCTTTCAAGACACTTGTGTGTGTGTGTGTGTGTGTGTGTGTGTGTGTGTGTGTGTGTGTGTGTGTGTGTGTGTGTGTGTGTGTGTGTGTGTGTGTGTGTGTGTGTGTGTGCCACAAATTCACAGATCCAAAGTCACATTGGCTCAAAGCACCGATGGATAATAGATAATATAGACTTCAGAAGCCACCGTTGGCCGGTAGACCGTTGGCTTGACAACACATGAAAAATGTAACGTTGATGAAAAGAAATGGATTGGCGTGGCCATTGTCAATGCACAGGGCTCATGACGTGCTGTATAAACGATCATTACGGCGGGGTCAACGTGGGTTCGAGTCCCACTGACAACATTTCACCCGAATAGTTGAGGTAACAATGCATGTCATTCGTGTTGCGGCCATCAGCGAAAGAAAACGTCTGTTGGGTTATAGATGCTGAATGAATAAACATCAGTACCATCTGAGAAGTGTTTACCAATAGAAGGGGTCATGTGCATTTCTGACATCAGTACCCAAGTGATAAATCCTCCAGAGCATCAGTCTATAGCTGTGTACACACAGACAATCCCTCCCTGCACCCCAATGCCCCATGCTAATTATCTGAGGAAATTTCTGTATACATTATATCGGCCCAGACATCTACAGCACTCATGCATTGTGTGTGTGTGTGTCTGTGTGTGTGTGTGACCTATTAGCCATTGTTTATCTCACCGCGGGATCTATGGGGTCTTTCTTTTGTGCCGGTCTAATCCATAGTACTCTGTTTTAATGGGCCGACAGGCAAAGGGTGAGGTAGTAGGACCCAGCTCTAATTGATGCTATTGACAGGTGTGCATTACGCTCGTCTGTGCGGTTGTGCGAATTGACGTCTGCGTCGAGTGTCGTAGACGGCGTGTTTCCACATAGGCCACGGGTCTAATGAGGAGGTGCTGGAGGTGATTTTATGAGATGATTTTTGTGTGACCATCACGGCCTCTTTCAGGCCAGAAATGTTTACGAAAATGTGAACTGCCAATGTGGACACTAATGATTATTGTCTGCTCCTATTTTAAAATATGGCGCCTTTAATATCTGAAGCAAATAATTCGCCTTCTATGCAAAACGCCAAAGACGCCACATGGCTTCCAGACAAGTGTGTTATTGGGGTTGTATATTTCAGACCTTATTGTTTTCAGAAAGAATATCTGAATTTTTCTTTTTGAAACGGGCTATTGTGCCTGTAAAGACAGGACAGTGAAGACCGGGGGGGTATTTAGGTGATATCTCCTCCAGCATAAGCGATTAAAAACAAGCCCAATTGTTTTCTACTCACCACGCCATTTCTAATTATAGCCATCAATTGGGTGTCATCTTGTCTTCGGCTGAGCCGTTTTTTGAATTATTGATCTCTGTCGGTCTGAGGGGCTTTATTAATTAAAGCGGAGATGTACTAATTAAGTGCACGGCGTGTGGGTGTCACAGTGGCGGCTCCCGTTTTAATTTGGGTGTCGCTCAACCGTTTTTTATCGCGGTTTAACAGAGTGGGTGGAAAGGCACGCAGGACTCGGGCCAAGGTGCGGCGATTGCGTGTTTGCGTGCCATGTGTGGTGTATGCGTGCCACCCAACTCATTTCATATTTACCATGGCACCGTACCCGCCAACGTTCCCCTGTGCACCCAATTGGCTGAAAGACCGGAGAATTATAATGGTTATTTTCGGTTTTGTATCAACATCGTACGTCCGTTGTCATGACTAGCCATAAACCTGATGATGACAGATAAGTGGTTGGAACAAAGCAACTAAAATGTGCCTGTCGATACTGAAATACACAGGGTGGCCGTGGAACGACATGCTTGCTTGCTCTCTCACGCAGACCGCAAGGAGAAGCCAACTGCTCACCACATGTTTTTCAACTTGGAGAGCACAAGATGTACTCTTTATCAAGAGATGGATAGAGAGAGTGGGGAGGGGGGGAAGATAGAAGGGAGGGGGTGGAGTGGGAGGGAGAAAGAGAGCAAAACGGAGAGACAGACTTATGGGGAGGAAATATGTTTTTTTCTCAGCTTTATTAACATCCCCCGGCCCGATATACTGTATATTGTAAGGGAAAGTGCGATATTAAGGTTTCTCTAATTGAATTCCCCAGGCAGAATAAAAGTCTTCCTGAAATGTATGAAATGTAGGAAAAAAAAAATCTAAAAGCGTCCCCAAATTGAGAACACTGTGACAGAAAGGAGGAAAAATTGAGAAAACCTGTGAAGTCACCTGTGCTTCACTCGTGTCTCAAGGTGTTTGTGCATGGAAATGTACTTCTGGTGAGCTTGTATTCACATAGGCATATTGAGAATTTAATATGAGTGTATATATATCAACCGGTCTTTATTTTCCCTCTCTTTGCACAACACACAGATGCGATCCGGTCCGACAGGTGTTATGGCTTGTCACAAAGAGTTCTCATATCACCGCTAATGATGATGACAACGCACGCCTCTCTCGTTACGTCCTTTAATGCTCGTAAAACAATGTTTTGACATCACCGCCGCTACTGGCTACCATCCCGCAGCATCCCTCCATACCAACCCATTTTTATGACTTTGTTCAAAGACAACAGCGAGGACCGCGACGCCTGCCAATACCGCCGCTTTTTTCCATTTTAAAAGGCGGCCCAGCGGTGTTGTATGCCCGGAGACTGCCCTTCAGCGCTGTCAATAAAACAATACGACGACAAAAAGAAAACGGGCCAAGGCGAACCCCCACACATCAATTCTTCAGGCTGGGAAATAGCTTGATCTTGTTAGCTTGATGAACCGATGATTTCTGGTAGTTCAATAAATAAATAGTCTCTATAAAATAACCACATGGTGAAGTCTATTTTTTGTGTGAATTAAATACTTGAAAAAGTATAAAATAAAAGTATTTCCTCTTGTTTTTAATCGCTCTACTGTACTGCAGCCTTTAAAACCAGGAAAAGACAACACTTATGCCATATCACGATATTATGATATCCAAAATTGAAGACGACATCTAGTCTTGTATCACGATATCGATACAATATCGATATATTGCCCAGCCCCCACACAGGAAGATTCATAGACCTGCTACTCCCTACAAACGTGTGTGAAACAGATAGCCTGGACCTGAGGGTTACATCTCTACATACAGTATGTGTGTGGAACGTGTGCCTTCTGCTGCAGCAGATGTAAAATGATATTACAGCGACATGGGAGGGCCGTGTAATGTGTTTATCACAGCGGTATGACATTTCAACTTCACACAAGGGGGTGGGGGAGAACCAAAGTTGTTGCTATACGTACGAATGCAAAAAACTTGCGGAGCAGAGGGCACTTGTTATTTAATGAGGCTCGTGTAGTAGCTACGGTGCTCGACTCCCAACCAAAAGCTACTGGGTTCAATTCCTACGGTTTGCAGTAAGTAAGTCGCTTTGGATAACGGTGTCTGCCAAAGGAAGAAATTGCGAATACGAATGCAATTTTACTTATTTCACACTTCACCAAAGATTACCTTCGAGAAGGTGTATTCGTGACAGTAGGAGGGCAGGAATAGCATCTTTGCAACAGCGCCGGCAATTACATGAAATCAACATTTTAGACACAGTGCACCAACATTTGGTTTCAACAGTTAACCCGCAAGGTGCCACTCATCGCTGTGTCCCACACAATCCGCACCAACGTCTCGCTCAACCAAATCCGTCTGATGAAATCAGACGAAACGGCTCCAGGGAATTAAAACTTTGCCGGGTATGTAGACCACGACATGATCTCTCCCCGTCTGCCGGCGATGCTGTACACATGAAGCGTTGCGCTATACCGATCAACAGAATCTCCCTTTGTGCCGCTTAATCCAATAGAGGAGCCACACCATTAAGTCCAATAAGAGCTAAACCACCAGACCAGAACCGTGCACACCCGACCAGGTGCTTCCATCACCGCGGTTAAAAGCATTTCAATTGTCTATCCGCTTGCCAGCTCACGTTCGTAGCCGGACGTGCCACCCTAACAAAGATAAATATGCTGGCCATTTTGCTAACCAATCTTCCCCACAGATTGGTTCTGTGAATAGAAGAGTTTAGATTGTCTTTTATAGCTGGTCATTTTGAGAAACTAAACCGAAACCCTGAAGGCGATGAATCCCAATTGGCTTAATTTGTCGTGTCGTCCTTTTGCCACAACTTTTTAGGTTTTCAAGTTGTAGCGGGTGGACTCCAGCTGTTTTATGCAGCTGGAGTCTGTATAAAACCTTGCACCCGACCTTATAATTGGCCCTTAGCCCACTGCTGTAGCCCAACGCTTCAAATAAAATAGTCACAATTTTGTATAATTCTGCCCTGTAGGGACACTGTAAATATCTCTCTCACTCTCGCTCTAGCTCTAGCTCCAGTTCTCTAGCTCTCCCTTTTATTCTTGCTAACCTGCCTCCTTTGTTCTTCAGGGACATTTGTCATTAGCCTCACTATCTTCTTCCTGCAAGCTGCTGGCGCGCACACGCACACACACACACAACACACAACACACAACACACACACACACACACACACACACACACACACACACACACACACACACACACACACACACACACACGGCGGTCTGGCGCGCTATGACACCCCACTGCACATCCTCGGGATGTTTCTCCTGAGTGTGAGAGAGAGATAGACGGAGGGAGAGACACAGAGAAGGGCTAAAACAGCTGGCACAGTTGCCCCCCTAACCCCCATTTAGAATTGAGTTTGGTATGTCTCTGTCTCTCTCTCTCTCTCTCTCTCTCTCTCTCTCTCTCTCTCTCTCTCTCTGTCTCTGTGTCTGTCCGTCTCTCTCTCTCTGTCTCTCTCTCTCTGTCTCTCTCTCTGTCTGTCTGTCTCTGTCTCTGTCTCTCTCTGTCTCTCCCTCTCCCTCCTCCTGCTCTCTCTGTCTCTCTCTCTCTGTTGACAATTGAGCAGACCAGTGGCTTTGGTCACGTGGAGCTGCAAGCATCTGTGGGCAAGATTGTTTTTGTTTTGATAACAGTTCCACACGCTGAACTTTACTCCATTTGGGAGTTGGCGTATGAGTGTGTGTGTGTGTGTGTGTGTGTGTGTGTGTGTGTGTGTGTGTGTATTGTGTAGTTGCCAATGTGCACTCTTTGTTGGGAATGAGTGTGTGTGTGGGAGTGCACGATTTGAGTCAGGCGGGACTTCAGTGTTCTGCCAAATTCAGCAATGCTAGCTGTGTGTGTGTGTGTGTGTGTGTGTGTGTGTGTGTGTGTGTGTGTGTGTGTGTGTGTGTGTGTGTGTGTGTGTGTGTGTGTGTGTGTGTGTGTGTGTGTGTGTGTGTGTGTGGTTGCACAGATCATAATAGCTTTGGTAATTTACCTCAACGCGGGCTGAAAATTGATGTGTTTACAGGCTTTTGCATTCTCTTTCTCTCTCCTCCTCTCTCTCCCCCCATGCTCTGCTCCTCTCTCTTCATCTCTTCCTCTTTCCCCTTCATCATCTCCTCTCTCGCTCCCGTCTCCCGCCCGTTTCTATTCAATTTGTCTGTCTCAACACTTAAAACTCCCAAATATAATTTGGTTTATATACTCGGTGGAGGTTGTCCCCACACACACACACGCACACTAGGGCTGGGCAATATATCGATATTATATTGATATCGGGATATGAGACTGGATATCGTCTTAGATTTTGGATATCGTAATATCGTGATATGGCATAAGTGTTGTCTTTTCCGGCATTACAGTAAAGTGATGAAAAAAATGAGAAAGTACTCTTCTAGTATTTTTCATTTGTCAAGTATTTAATTCACACAGGAGTATACAAAAATAGGCTTTACCATGTGGTTATTTTATATAGACTTATATAGATTTATTTATTACACTACCAGAAAACATGCTATATCGTGATATACATCGTTATTAAATGACCTATATCGGGATAGAAGATTTTGGCCATATCGCCCAGCCCTAATGCACACACACACATGCACACGCACAACACGCGCGCGCACACACACGCACACACATACACACGTACACATTCCCGTACTGGCTCATATAGCATGCATAATGCATGATGTCCCACTGACATCTATGTAAACAACACCAGTGATTCCTGCAGCTGCTCAGCTATGGCTCTTCGTCGGTGGGTTGTGGTGGTGATAAAAGGCACTCATCTCTGTCTCTCTCGCTCTCTCTCTCTATCTCTATCTCTATCTCAGCAATGCATTCTCTCTCTCTCGCTCTGTCTCTGTCTCTGTCTTTGTCTCTCTCTCTGTCTGTCTCTGTCTCTGTCTCTGTCTCTGTCTCTGTCTCTGTCTTTGTCTCTCTCTGTCTCTCTCTCTCTCTCTCTCTCTCTCTCTCTCTCACCCTCACCCCAACAAACACCATCTTACATCGTTCTCTCCATGTCCATCGTTCATTGGCTGGTGCGTTCCTCTTTGTTCCCCTGCAACAGGCACCAGACGGTATACATTGTATAGTATATTTAACACCACTCGAGTTTGAAGACGGATCTGATTTCAAACATGCGCCGCGTTTAATGTCAACGTTAACACTGCATTGACTTGGTTGTCGGTTTGTTGTTGTTGTCGCGGAGTTAGAGACGGACGTGTCTGTTGCCGTGGCTCTCGGGCTCCACACCTCCTCCCGTCGCTCTCTCCATCACAACCTCCCTCTTCATCCCTTCGGCCTCTCCGTCCGCTCTGCCTTCCATCTCGCTCCACTTTCCCGCTCTTATTCCCCTCCCCCCCCCCCCCCCCCCCCCCCCCTCGCTCCATCTCTCTCTCTCTCCCTTTGCGATCCCTACTTCCTTTGTCTACTCTCCCCTCTGCCCGCCAGCCTGTGTGTGCGCCTGTGTGTGTGCGCCTGTGTGTGTGCGCCTGTGTGTGTGTGTGTGACTTGTTTGTGTGCATGTGCACCAACGGACTGACAAGGGGAGGTGGTAGCCAAGTGGCAGCCTGTGTGTGTGTGTGTGTGTGTCTTTGTGTTTGTGTGTGTCTTTGTGTGTGTGTGTGTGTCTACGTGCACATGCTTGTGTTTTTACAGTAGCGTGGTTAACCTGTAGGCACTGCCACGCAGCAGCACAGCCATTACCAGACAGACGTTTACGCTGAGCACATGGCACAGAACCTGACTTAAATTACTGCCACGCGCACGTGCCTGCACTCCTCTCCCCTGGGACCCCCCATCTCCCTTGTTTGGTGTTGTTGTCGTCGTTGTTGTTGGTGTTGTTCTGGAAGCACATACGGCGTACGTGGGCAATCTGTAGAATATATAATGTACGCCAATCTGCTGAGCTGTCGGGTTACATTACGTTTGATGCCGCTCTGCTAGACGGAAAAAGTCTCTGCTGACACTGAACACCCAGATGTGTACGTTTTTTCAAAAATGATGGGTGTGTGTGTGTGTGTGTGTGTGTGTGTGTGTGTGTGTGTGTGTGACGAGGACGATGGTGATAATCACGGGTCACTTTTTGTGTCGCATGAATCTTGTATGAATATGAATATTTTAAATGAGGGTGAAACGTGATACTATTATACCAGTAACAGGTTCCTAACCATCTCTGATTGTAGTAATAATAACAATAGTTACAAGTCAAAGTGTTAATGATAGTCCAAATAACAACATACAAATAACTTAAAGTGTAGGTGAATGAAGATGCACGTGGGAGGGCCCCTGTGGCTGTGCACATGCACAGTACACACACACACACACACACACACACACACACACCCACAGGAATACCGTAAGAGTGGTGGAAAGCGCCGGGAGTGTGGATCAGAATCCATACCGGCGCATGGTAATGTGTGTGTGTGTGTGCCGAGTGTGTCAATCATCCGCGCTTAACCCTGCATGCAGAAGGGCTAATGATTGATGACAGAGCCACGGTTATACATTCACATCTGATTACTCTATCACTCACACACACACACACACACACACACACACACACACACACACACACACACACACCCTCCAGCAATCCATAGCAGAATAATGGATCCCCCTCCCACACACACACACACACACACACACACACACACACACACACACACACACACACACACACACACACACACACACACACACACACCTGGTTTGTTGTGTACTATAATCTACAGTATCTTGTGCTAATGCTAATTTCTGATAGCTGGCAGACCGATGCGTTAGCCCAGGGTAATACACAGCAGCGCACTCCATCTGCATTCTGAGCCACCAATTAGAGACGTTAGCTAGCTTAATTCATCCGTCAATTGTTTGCCTAGCCCGCGGCCCCTTGGTCACGTGCACACGCACAGGTGGAGGATACGGCGCCCAGCGGTGGGGGGGTTCACTAGGGGGTGGGGACCTCAATGTATTCATCTCCTATTGTCTTGTTGTCTTGTCTTCCCTGTTGGACCGGAGGCATACCTAGGAGAGCGGAGCGTGGAAAGGTTGGGGTTTTTTTAAGTCATTTTCCATTTAGGCTCCACTAGCGTCGTGCAGGTTAACCTTTTGACCGCAAAGTAATACTTTTTGGCTGTGTGTCTGTGGCGAGCAGATCCACGCTGGCTGTATATCTGTGGGGAGTAGAGGAGAGTTTTTCTCCTCTCTTTGTTACGGACTTGTTGACATGGTTCAGAACGTAAAGCGGGCGAGAGATCAGGGGCGGTCCCTTGCTCGAATACGACCCCCTCTCTCGCCTGCTCTTCTCCCCCCCCCCCCCCCCCCTTTTCTCTCTCTCTCTCTCTCTGTCTCTCTACCTCTTTTGTACTCTGTCTGCCCCGCCACGCTTGGTGTGTTGCGCCACCGCACTGCAAGAAGGTAAATTAATCAGAGATGATGCTCTCATAGACCTCCCCCAGTGCAAACACACTCACACATACACACACACACACACACACACATCCTCACACAAGCACACACTCATACTAGCACATGCATTTTCTCTATTTCTCTTGTTTACTCAGTTTACTCTCTCTCTCTCTCTCTCTCTCTCTCTCTCTCTCACTCTCTCTCTCTCTCTCTCTTGCTCTTTGTCTGTTTATATCTGATTCCTCGGTTGAAGCAAAGGCACCTTCAATGCCTTCATATTCACATTAGATTAGGACAAATACATCGGTTATAGAAAGTGTGTGTGTGTGTGTGTGTGTGTGTGTGTTACACATATGTAAACAAATAGTGATTCTGTCTGTCTGTCTGTCTGTCTGTCTGTCTCTCTCTCTCTCACCCTCACCCTCACCGCTTATGGTGGGGGTGGGTGAGTGGGTGGCGGGGAGGGGGGGGGGGGGGGTTACAAGTGAAAGGCCTTTAGGTAAATGTTGAAGTGTGTGTGTGTGTGTGTGTGTGTGTGGACGGACAAGCCTTTTGTCCTGCCCCCAGTCTGTGTGGGCGACTGATAGGAACACCTGATAGCCCCCCACCCTCTACCCCCCCCCCCCCCATGTCCTGATCTTTATAATGCGCTCCATCAGCTCAATCGCTGGGGCTTTTTATGAGTGCCCACAGCTCACACACACACACACACATACACACACACTCCTCTTAACCCTCCCCCCCAGCATAATTCTCAGGAGAGCGATATACACCGTGAAGACGGGGCCGAATGGGGCCGATTTCCCAATTACACCTCCAAGGGGGGAGGTGTGTGTGTGTGTGTGTGTGTGGTATGTTGTGATTATGAGCAGCAAGGTGTATAAAAACAGGCCCAGTGTGTGTGTGTGTGTGTGTGTGTGTGTGTGTGTGTGTGTGTGTGTATGTGTGTGTATGTGTGTGTGTGTGTGTGTGTGTGTGTATATTAATCTCTCTGTGGCTGGTTAATTGTTATCAGGCTGGTTAGGCGTGTGTGAGAGAGAGAGAGAGAGAGAGAGAGAGAGAGAGACCAGACGTGACGCTCTGATGACCTTCATTATCACCGTCGTCCTCGTCATACACACACACACACACACACACACACACACACACACACACACACACACACACACACACACACACAAGGTCAAAGGTGACTGTGAGAGAGAGTAAACCCCTGGAGAATAGGAGAAGGCATGAAAAGGAGCAGATTACTACTAATAATGAATAGACGAACACAGAGAGCGAGAGAGGGAGGGGAGAGAGATTCAGCAGACGCTCTTCTCCAAAGGGGCGTACGATGGATTCGGATAACGCGTCACTCAGGAGACCTCGGGGATCGAACCCAGTACCTCTCGGCTCGTGGTCCAGCGCCAGAAGCCAGAGCTGTACAGGGGGGGGGGGG
>JAOPHQ010004477.1:0-5000 GCA_030340625.1 Merluccius polli
GGGGGGGGGGGGGGTTGGGGGGGGGCGGGGTGGGCGCAGGAGGGGGGGGGTGGGGGGGGTCTGGGGGGGGGGGGGGAGGGGGGGGGGGTGGGGGGTAGCAGCGCTGTGGGTGACATAGAAACAGAGAGATGCATTGTGCGATACCGAGGCCAACAACAGTATAACACAAACACAGCGTCGACACTCAAGCGGTGGGCTGTCGCTCAGCTATTTGTCGCTGTTTTCAGTTTTTCTGTGCGTTTGGATTTCGTGTTCCTTTTGTTGGGAGAAGAAGAGCGTCGTTGTCTTCCTCTGCGGCGGCCGAAGCTAACGCAGGTTACAGCACAGGTAACTGCGGGTCAGAGGAGAAGGATGAAGAGAAACACAGGACTTTACATTCACATTTACATTTAGGGGCATCCAGCAGACGCTTTTGTCCAAGGCGACTTAAAATAAGTGCTGTAGGAAGTAAAAACAACACTATACGTTACACACTGTCGGATGCCAACAGAACAAGTGCGCCGTAATTGCTGGGTTTAGCTCTCCATCCTGGTGTACAGCGGGGATAGTTATTATAGGGTACGATGCTATACGATGCTAAGGACCGTTTAATTGCCAGGACGTACGAACACGCAATAAAAAGCGCGTCGGTAGGAGGAGGGAGGCTACGCGGGGTCCAGGTGACGTCTGAACAAACGAGTCTTGAGTCTCTCTCGGGGGAAGCCGGCGTGAGCGAGTCTGCTGTCACAGAGACGGAGAGAGCGGTGACTTCGGCCCAGGCGACCTTTCGCGTCCTCCTAGAGACGGCCGCGTCAGCCGGGCGAGCCGAGGCAGCTGAACGGAGCGCTCGCAGAGCCGGGGCAACATTAGAGAGAATATAGGATTTAGAAATTCACTCAGGGGATGATGGGAATTGCAGATCCGATTCCAAGCAACGAAATGAATTGCTTTCGGGTGTCTTGGGGTTGCACAGCGGGGTTTTTTTAAAACGAGGGTCCCTAGGGGTACTTTGGAGGTTTGCATTGGGATAGGAATATTTCTTTCTTCCTTGTTTTAATGTTGGTTATGATCAACTGTTATATAATGATATATTATAATTCCACCCTAATTAAATTAATTTAATCTGAATACTCGTAGTATTGTCGGTAAATATTTCCTATAGTTAGGGGTATGTGGCTGAACAAATATCTTATATCGTAGCATTTTACTTTATATTGTGGCACTGGTCTTCGATAGCCTGGTGGTTATTTTGCACAGCTTGCAATTCTCTCGCCCAGGGGATGAAACAAATCACAGTATAGGAACAACGCGTAAAAATGTCTGCTTTGTTTGACTGTTCTTTGTTAAGCAGTAATGTTAACTAAAGCCTTTTTTTTACAACTCGACTGTTAGCAGTTTCAGCTTAATAGCTCCTATCCAAACCAACCATTGTTCTCCTAATGTTTTTGCGCACTTGTAATGTGCAGAGTGTGAATGTTTAGTTTTCTGCCATAAATTGCAAGCATAGCTCTCAAGTTACTATTCAGTTTGCTTTTATCTGTCTGGATTGTTAAATCCAATGATGCATACATGTTAAGATCTTATATATGGGTGATAATGCAGACATTGGTGCAAATTGCAGTCCCCCAACAAACAGAAGATTTAAAAGTGTGCAGACTTTAGCTGCGTATCAAGATCATTTTATAAAAATCAGTTAGACAGTAGCAAAATAAATCTAAAGAATGATCACCATGTATCAGTGTTTCTATTTGGAGGTCCCTACTCCTGATTCAAGTTTGTCTGTAGTCTGAATCAGCCGTATGCATCATCATTATTTCTCATTAAAAAAACATTTGAAAGATGAAATGAAACGTCTAAAGATGGCATTGTCTGTAGCTGACTAAATACAACACTGTTTGCTGTATGAATTCAGTGTGTGTGCATGAATAATAGGTTGTTATGAAAACAGCTTGTGGTAATGAAATAAATAGCAAAGTAGGCGTACAAAGTATGAATACAATAAAGGAAGGACATCATCTGTTCTTTAAACCTCTGCTCACCTCCTGTAGTTTTGATTAATCTAAAAGGGTAATATTTTCCAAAAGCAAATTGGGAAAATGCAAATGCATACGTACTATTTGCATATGTTTATTTATCTTCTTTGCTTTTCACATCACCCTCATTAATTGTGCATATTGTAACCTAGCCTACCATTTGAATGGTAGTGGCTGTGATCAAAGCCGACCCACATTTGCAGCGTCAGAGGATGCACATTGCAAAGTTTACTGTACCTGAACAACAATGAAGTACATGTACATGATGTCTTTCCTCGCCTAAAGACTTGGTCATATAGGAACCCAGTATATCCCGTATATCCCAGTATATCTATGTCTATGATGTTTGTGTGTAACCTCACACTGGACCAGGCTCATCTTTTTTGGGATCGGGGATGTGCATCTGAAAACCCATTTGTGTATCAAAAGGGTCGATTTGACACAGAGTTAAATAAATATATTTCAAGGTAAAATGTGCAAGGTGCTGTACTGCCATGACATGAAAGTTGCCCCCCCCAAAAAAATGGGATGAATATCAAGTGGACTAAAACATTTTTTTTGTGGCAGTAAAAAAATTAAGACACAACTACGTATTCATTCATACTTGGTCTAAAAAAAGACAGATTGAGATAAATACGTGGGGGGAAAAAAACCCACATTGAGAAAGTAGGAAGCGTTGTGCGACGTGCGCCCCAATCAGCACACACCTTTCCCCCGGTCGTAAAGTGGACCTGATCTACATGTGAATGGTTGTGGTCCTGGACCAGGGCCAACCCCCTCCTAGAGAGCGTGGTACCAGACTACTAATGGACCACCAGGCGCTTTGATATCTGACTTTCAGACCAACTGAGGTACTGTACACACACACACACACACACACACACTGATTCATAGACATACACACACACATGGTGGCAGTGGTATGGTTGGGGGTGTTCTGCATCTGTATTCTGTGTGTTGGGATGAAGTGCTTGCTGCAGTGACAGTTAACGGGGAGGGTTTGGATAAAACAGCCCAGGCCGGTGGGTCCCCTGTGTGTAGCCTGTGTGTGTGTGTGTGTGTGTGTGTGTGTGTGTGTGTGTGTGTGTGCGTGTTCGTGCGTGTGTGTGCGTCCACGTCACGCATGTCCCTACCATGTGTGTATCTGCGCATTACAGTGGAGAAAAAGAAACACAGAATAACTGAAGAATCAATCGATGGCACGTATCTAGGTCAGCCGGTGGCGGTGTGGCGTCTGCCGCAGGAAACCATCTTGATCAGCCACCTCTCCATGAATTATGATGCAGCAGGACTCAGGTAAGACCGGTGAGCCCCCCCCCCCCCCCCCCCCGTTGTTGTTAATCTGGCAGACAGCAGGAGTTATTGCATACTATGGGCAGGGTTATCTATAGAGGCCCTTTGATAAGCGATGGTACGGCCAGACATACCTCATAATAAAACACGCGCCAGATAAGCAGTGATTTTATCTCCTGTCCCAAACCCCCTGTCAGCATCAGGGGAAACCTTTAGACACCACTTTAAAGTCACGATTTAATTACACCCTTTAAGATTCAACTAAGTATAGTATAGTATGGTAAAGTAAAGTAGATTAAAGTAAAGTACAGTAAGGTATATATGGTATGGTGTAGTATAGTATAGTATGGTAAAGTAAAGTAAATTAAAGTAAAGTACAGTAAGGTATATATGGTATGGTGTAGTATAGTATAGTATGGTAAAGTATAGTAAGATTTAATGGTAATGCTTTATATTAAGTTCCTTGTAATAACCATTAATTAATAGGTAATACGGCCCTTGTAAGTCCTTACAAGGTGCTTATTAACATTATTGTGTGTTTATAAGCCTATATAAGTGTTAATAATGGCATTATAATACAGTTAATAGCAGGCTATAACACATTTATAAGCGCTTATAAGAAACTTGTTAACAGTTTGCAAATGCTTAAGAACATTAATAAAAGCCTCATGAGTATCTTATAATTGTTTATAATAGCATTACAAACACCCATAACCCACCCATTACATCTTTGCCATGCCTTTATTAATCTTCTTTTGTTTGCTTATTGATATTAAAATATACTTTATTGTATATTTTATTTTAGTAAAGCAAACAAAAAAAGATTCTTAAAGGCATAATAATGTATAATAAATGATTTATTAGCCTTAATAAGGCATTGTTCTCACTTTAGATCCGGTAGCTGCAAAAAGCATAGTTAACTGTTAACAAGTGCATAGTTAACTTATAATAGATGAGCAATAAAGTATATTTTAATATCAATAAGCAAACAAAAGAAGATTAATAAAGGCATGGCAAAGACGTAATGGGTGGGTTATGGGTGTTTGTAATGCTATTATGAACAATTATAAGATACTCATGAGGCTTTTATTAATGTTCTTAAGCATTTGCAAACTGTTAACAAGTTTCTTATAAGCGCTTATAAATGTGTTATAGCCTGCTATTAACTGTATTATATAGGCTTATAAACACAATAATGTTAATAAGCATCTTGTAAGGACTTACAAGGGCCGTATTACCTATTAATTAATGGTTATTACAAGGACCTTAATATAAAGCGTTACCGATTTAATATATGGTGTGGTGTAGTTTAGTATAGTATAGTATAGTATGGTAAAGTATAGTAAGATAAAATGTATGGTATACACAAACTGTTTAATACAAAAACAAGAAGAAGAGCCACTAGATAAAAAATAAATATATATATACATATAATCAAAATCGTGACACCCCTAGTCACGACACATAAGTGGGCATTTGGAGTGGGCCGCAGAGCATACACCAAACCTTAACCTTTAGAATGGCGTACTATTTCATTGAGTTTAGCCCTAATTGTTGCAGCTTTTTGTCCCCTCTGTGTTTTTAACAGTACATGAAGGCATTGTTGATTACTGCAATATTGGTCAATGAACATTGTAATTATTTTTGGGTCGTGACATCAATAGCTAATGACACAGTTAGTATAATAGTATAGTA
>JAOPHQ010004477.1:7500-15092 GCA_030340625.1 Merluccius polli
TAATGGTGAAATTATTTGTGGTGAAATGGTGAAATGATTTGGTTCGAATGACTTTTCATGAGTTTTCATTAGCCCAGATTACAGTATGTTTACATTGATTTAGGATTTTACGGTACTGCAACTCTCTAGAGTCCTCTCAATATGGCGGAGTAATCGCCAACAAAATATCCCATGATGCACTCTGATGCACCATTACCGTAATACCGGTCCCCCTAGGCCTAGGGGGACACGGAAGGAGCAGGGGTACTCGGAAATGTAAAAAAATGTGTCCTTTTTGTTGTTTTAATATTGGTAATGAAGTTTTGCAAAATCACGCCACCTTAATGAATATTTGTTGAATCTGAATACCGCCTCAATAATAATGAAATAAAAACGTAATACTACAAGTTCGGTAAATCTTTTCCAATGAATGACAAAAATGATAAGTGAAGCACAAGCCCTTCCTCACTTCCTCACTAAACTGTAAATATTTGCACACCCCATTCAATGTTCATGTTTACACCAAATAACTACACATAGGCTACATTATTTATATTATATTTGTTTGTTTTTTCTCTACCCAAAATTTTTTGTACTGGTGAAAGGCTGAAAAAATATCTTATAGGGGGTGCATTAGTAAAACAAATAGTTTGAGAATCACTGAATGAGTAAAATCCTAAAGACACGTATGCTGACGTCATCTGTTAGAGGCCTGCTGTCCATCATTAGGACGCATGGTGCAGCCAAGACCAAATACACTTCAAATAAAGGTTCATATTTCACAACAGAAACCCAACATAATTAGCCAATCCATCATTTTCTCCATTAGAAAAGCGAAACATTGGCGGATAGCAATATTAGATTAACACCAGATTTAGTCCTTTAATCTAGTCACACTGTGTGTGTGTGTGTGTGTGTGTGTGTGTGTGTGTGTGTGTGTGTGTGTGTGTGTGTGTGTGTGTGTGTGTGTGTGTGTGTGTGTGTGTGTGTGTGTGTGTGTGTGTGTGTGTGTGTGTGTGTGTGTGTATGTGTGTGTGTGTGTGTGTGTGTGTGTGTGATGCACAATAAGCTCTGGGGATTTCTGACTGTAATCATCTCAATCAGGTTGGAGCGCAGCAGCGACACCTAGTGGTGGACCGCAGCACCCTCCGCACCCTGCTGCACCCTGCTGCACCCTGCTGCACCCTGCTGCACCCTCCTGCACCCTGCTGCTCTCCCTCACAGCATGAATACCAATAACACACACAAGCATGTATGAAACATCATGTCACGTCATACCTATTTCACTTGATCCTCTCAGTATACTTGTTAAGTTATGCACAGCCTACATGGAGTTTAATCTAATAACGTCGGCGTCCACCATGACTGATTCAGTCAAGTTATTTGGGCCCCATTCAGCTGGTTGTTGTTCAGTTAGTTGGGTCGTTATGTTGTTGCAACGCGCATGCATGCATTAGCCTATAGCAGATTAGAGAATATTAATTGAGCTGATGCAGTTCCCACTGTGGGTCAACTATGCGTTGAGCGTCACGTGATGAAGATGATTTCACTCTGAAATCCTGTTAGAGAAAACAGTGTTTCCTCTTCAACAGCTGGCTCTGTTGAGAGACTTTTTCATGTGAAATATTCCTCAAACTGCAGCTGTTTGCATGACGAGATTACAGTGAATAAACTCAAGAGATTGATCGTGTGAAAAAAATGAGATGGAATCAGATAAAAAAAAACAAATCTAAAATTGTATTTCTTTTATTTAGACAAACCACTACAAAATATTACTAAACAGGTATCGTTTTCATCAGCAGGCGAACAGTATAAATAATATGATTGTATGATTGCAGGATTGCAATGGAAATAAGTCATGTGACTTTATTGCGATATCCTTAAGAATTGTAGTAGGCTACTGTATGCACATTTGTGTATTGTATTTTATTGTAGCGAATAAAATCAATGAATCAATCAGTTGTAACATTGTTCCACGAAATCCATATCAAAACACATTTAAAAAAAAGGAATGAGGTCGACAGTTTCTCTGCTTCCTCCAGTGACAGACTTCTCTCAGAGACTCTCTTCAACCATCCTGAGAATAGCTTGTTTTCAATGAAGCGTTATTCCCCAACATCACTTGTCATTCAACACACACACACACACACACACACAAACACACACAGTATTATCAGGATTTAGGAGTCAGTGAAAAAAACATTCACAGAAGAAGAAGAAGAAGAAGAAGAAGAAGAAGAAGAAGAAGAAGAAGAAGAAGAAGAAGAAGAAGAAGAAGAAGAAGAAGAAGAAGAAGAAGAAGAAGAAGAAGAAGAAGAAGAGGGATGTGTATCCTGAATTCACCTCCCTCATACACATCCTCCTCCCACACAGGAACACTATTACTCATAATAATCATATTTTAGTTTTCCAAAGAACTGTGAATCAAGACTCACTTTGCATAGCTGTGGCATTTTACACCGTTGCATCGACCATCACTGAGAGATATGATAAAACAAATAAAAAATCAATTTCTAATCTACTTTACTAGTGCAGTGCCCGTTCAAAACGTGTCTGTTCTTAACGGGCCGATTGCTCGGCCTCCCGTATCGCTGCTTGCACCTTTCTCGAGACCCGCTCATCCAAACGACTCCACACTCCACACTGCGCTTCCTGGGGTCCTCGGCGACTCGCCCGCCAGGCGTGAAGCCGAGCTGATGAACGGTCGTCGAGAAAATCGAAGGACATACGGACAGAGACTCCTCCCATTTGTAGTTAGCTCGAGCCTTGGTCCTTCGCAGCGCCGTCTGTGTGGAAGGTGAGCGAGGACCGCTTGGCGGTGCCGTAGTGAGAAGCGTAGTTAGAGGTGGAGGAGGAGGAGGCTGACGAGGCGGTGGAGGAGGACAGGTTCCGCGGCAGTGTGGACGTGGAGGAGGAGGGGAAGGGCGGGGTCTGTCTCTCGGTGCCGCCGTAGTGCGGCGAGGAGGACCATGCCTTGCTCTGCAGGCTGGAGCTGCTGCTGCTCTGCAGCGGCGAGCTGGAGGTCTTGGGGCCCCGGGTGAGGGACGACGTGGACGAGCTGGACAGGGGCCCGCCCCGCGTCACCCCGTAGCCCAGAATCCCGGTGCTCATCAGGAACTCCCGGGACCCGTAGGCCGGGGGCGTGGGGCCCCGGGCCGAGGGGCCGCTGGGGGGTCTGTTGATGCTGTCGGTGATGGCGCCGGCGGCGGCGGCGTTCGGCGGTAGGCTGCGCCTGCTGGGGATGTCGTAGACGCCCAGCTCGGAGCCGTAGAGGCCCAGGTCGGGGCCCGTAGAGGCCCTGGGAGCGGGCGGCCTGCGCGCGCAGCGTCCTCTCCCTCTCCTCCAGCTCGCGTCGCTCCTGGATGGACGCCATGATGGTCTTGGAGAGGTTGTCGTACCGCGCCGCTGCAGACTTCAGCGGCGTCAGCGGCTGGGAGGGGAGGTCCCGGGACCCCTTAACGGGCGCCGCCGCCGCGTGGCGGAGGTACGAGGGCGAGTGCTCCCTGTGCGCCGGCCCCTGCGAGGAGGAGGAGGGGGAGGGCTCCCGCGACGCCAGACCCTTGAAGGAGGGCGAGGGGTCCCGCAGCTGGGGGGAGTGTCGTGAGCTCCCCGCAAACACGGGGCTGTAGGTGTGTAGCGGAGAGCGAGGGGGTCCCTGCGTGAGACAGCCCTCAGCAGCCAGGGTCATGAAGTGGGGGTGGTAGCTCACGGAGGGGATCCCTCTCTGAGCCAGCCACTGGGGGTCCCCCTGGGGGACCAGGTTGTCGTAGGAGAGGCTGCCGGTGCGGCTGGCGGACATCGGAAACGGGAGAACGTCCGAGTGCACGGAAGGCGACGGCTGGACGGCCTTGGAGCCGTGGCGGTGGCCGTGTTTCAGGCTCAAGGAGCGGGTGTTGAGCGTGAGAGAGTTCAGGGAGGCGGCGGTGGCAGTCAGGAAGAGGGGCTGGCGATCGGGGAGGACGGACCGCCCAGGGCTGCTTTTGGAGCCCGCGGAGGAGGGGTCAGGGGCCCTCGCGGCCCCCTGCTGTCCCGAGGTCTGAGCCAGCTGGATAACAAGAGCACCACACAGCTGGTATGAGAACTAGTGGGGCTGGGGGACCTTGGGAGTACAGACACTTAACAGGCCGCTATTTTAACACCAGGTGTGAGTGTGATTAGCCATTACAAGCCAATTACCAGCCTACCCAGTGGACTGTACCAACTGGTAGGCTGATTTACCCTTCATACATCTGGGGGGACACTCCCACTTGTGATGTCACTAGAGGGTAGTCATGTGACAATTTTGAAACGGCTTGTAATGGCTAATCACATTGGTGGTGAAATAGGGGGCCTTTAAAATGGCTTTGTTAAAATTATTGAGTTCTATATAAATAAAGTACATATTAAGATGTCTTAATCTGTCTCAGTCAGCTAACTCAGCACAACAATAAAGTCTGTGTAAACCAAAGGGAAATATGTGTTTAGAGTTTGTCACACTATAGAAAATGTGTAATTACCCCCCAGCCAAATTTGAATGATTAAAAAAATAACCATTATTCTCATCTCTGAGACGCTGGGGGCATGTCTGCTGAAGGCGCTAAACCACGCCCATTTGCGCCTGGGGGGCGGAGCCTCTCTCAACTGTCAAATAATAACTGTCAAACTAATAACTGTCAAACTCGCGATTGAGCGTGACAAGCAGTGACGCAACTGCGCTCTGGTTGTTAGGGGCGGGGCAATGCTAGGGGTAACGCGTTACGTCATCCCCATCACCCTTTAAGCCCCGCCCATAAAATCCTGAACACTCCACAATTCAACATTAAATGGTTATACAGTCTTTTCACATGTTTTCAGCCATGACTTTCTAATGTGTGTAATGTGTTTAGAAACACATCTCAGAATTTGCTTTACACGGTCTTTAAGCAAGGAGAATAGGATCCTATATCTTGTTTGTGTGTAACAAGATAAGATAAGATAGAACTTGTGTTATATTCATTATATTAATCCCAAAGGAAATTATTGTGCCAGAGATTGCTCAGAAACAACATAAAATTAAAAACAATTGAGAAAATGCATAAGGTGATAAAATGTATGAGGAGCAGTAAATGCTAACACCAGTGCCTAATAGAATAACAATAAAAGTAGAGGGTCAATTTAGTAGAAAAAGTAAAATAGACTAAAATAGACAGGTACAAGCACCTGCTCGGGGGGGATGGGAGACGACCCTCGAGAGACGGCCTCCAGCACAGGTCTCAGCGTGGGCACGGTGGGGATGGACACGGGGATCATGGTCTTGGTGTGGTGTCCCGTCTCTGGAAACCAGACCACACGACATACAAGTTACCGTACGCACGCTCGATTATAGGTTGTATACGGTTGTTTCACGGAATCCGATTTATGTACACGTCCAAAAAACATTGACGCGTAAGTGCAAACTACTACAAAATACTACAACTTTACTGTCCAACACAGGCTGGACAGCATTATATAATATAGCATACAGCATTCAATATTATAGAACAGTATTCTACTCTATTTTATTACACAGCTTTGTTGAATACTCAATTCTGATCAATTACTCCATTCTATGGTCTGTTATTTCTGAATAGCAGAACGTTGCTATTAATAACAGACAGTTGCTATGGACGCTATTTACAACCGTAGAATCTAACGGACTGTCGAATCAATAAAATAATTTTTTGTTGTTGTATCTTGTGTCAAATTATTGATTTCTTTAGTAAGCAGCCGTGTAATAAGCGGGATAACGTACAGCGAGCCGGTCATTATTTTGCAAAAACAAACCCCGACAGGTCGCCCTGCATATGCATGATGGCCGCGAGCTGTACGTTATCCCATACCTTCATTATAGAGGAACAGTGTTATACTGTATTTTAATAGTTCACTGTATTTAGAGGCTCTCTTTGGAAGAATGTGTGTGCAGCTAAATGACTGCACAGCGCACAGTGAAGCAGAAGGTGCTACACACCAGCTGTACGCCTGCCAGCCTGGTGGCTCTTCAGCAGACCCTGGTCCGGCTTGGGGGGCAGCGGTGGTACCGGGGTGATCCGTTTAGTGTCCGCTTCTTCCAGGACCACTCCTGAGTAACGCTGCAGGTAGGACACACACACACACACACACACACACACACACACACACACAAAACCACACAAGCGGAGTTAGATAGCCATGGCCCTGTTAATATGCAGAGGTATATGGTGTGTGTGTTTGTGTGTGTGTGTGTGTATGTGCGTGTTCTTGTGTGTGCATGTGTGTGTGTGTGTGTGTGGGTGTTGTGCTTGCGTGCGTGCATTTGTGCGTGTGCGCATGCGCATACTTTAATTTGGACATCGTGGCCCTGGATGCCATTGTCCCGGACTTTAACCGGCATCTGCGAGTCCGTCCCGGGCCTCACGAAGGGAGGGCGAACGTGGATGCTTATTGTCTTGCAGGGCCTGTATGTGTACCTGGTGCGGGAGGGAGGGAGGGAGGGAGGGAGGGAGGGAGGGGGTGGTGAGAGCAAAGTCATGAAAGTGAAAGCGAAACTTGAAAGTGAAAGTAAAACTTGAAACATATAAGCGAGACTTGAAAGAGAAAGTGAAACTCGGAAAAATGAAAGTGAGACTTGAATGCGAAAGTAAAACCGGATGGGGTAAACATAGTCCTGGCGTACTGGGGAGTGACCGGACTGCAGACCAGGTATTCCAGGTTGCTGCAGCAGCCTTGTGTAAAAGGATTCACCCCGCCTTGAAACTTCCCAGTGACCTGGGGACGAAATCAAATGTCGACATTTTTGACCAAATACATTGATATTGACATCGGGACAATATTGTGGGGATGACTAATGGTGCTTTCACAAAATATTTACACAGTGAGATATTTGATAAATAATCATTAGTAATCTGGATATGACTAAGTGGGAAAAAGCGAATAATAGAACAACTATAACAGCCAGGTTCAGCATATATCCAAAATCTAAGACGATATCTTGCGTCATCTCACGATAGCGATATAATATCGATGTACTGCCCAGCCGTATTCAGAACGTGTTTACTTTTGCAATGTGTTGCTGGTGTTTGGCCGGACCTGCTCGTTGGTGGTGCGTCCTTGGGACACCAGGAAGAGATGGAAGCCCGTCAGGCCCAGCACCGGGAGGAGGAACAGACCCGAGATGCTCACCACCACCAGACCAGAACCAGTGTCAAGGAACTACACGCCTCAGCCACCATAGTCTGGTGTACGTGGCAGACACAGCGCAGGAGGGGAGGCAAGCAGAGAGGTCCTCACACACACACATATAAAAGGAGCGTTTTGTGGGCAGCGCAATAATCCGACGTAGGCTATATATATAACTCGTATAACCTACTCGCCTAGTAAATATAGACACACGGAGCCAGTAGTAATTTTCCCGTCACAACTTAAGTCGTACGTATTGCTCGGTGGGATGTACACCTACACATATATACGCACAGGGGTTAAATTGGATTTGTTATGTGGGGGGGGCTCTACCTAGGGGGGTCCGGGGCAGGGCCGTGCAGAGACCCTTTGAGGGGCAGGGGCTCAAAATCAAAAATGGGAGGATTTCTATTGCGCGATTGTTGAGCGGGGGGGGGGGGGGGGGGGGGGGGGGGGGGGGG
>JAOPHQ010004478.1:7500-15000 GCA_030340625.1 Merluccius polli
TTAGTAAAAAGTAAATGTTAAGCCGTGTTCACACCAAACGCAAAGCGCATTTTTGTCTTGTTTGACCACAGAGTGAGTCACGCTGGACAGGATGTACTATAATATGAGGAGACTGTCAAGTAATTCAAGTAAAAAGATATAAGATTCACGAGTAACCTCTGCCCTGACCCCTCGGCAGAAATTACCATGTAGAAATATTTCCTATGTGTCCAAGTTGTGAAAAGTCAGCTTATACACACAATGCAATTTCCTCATGATAAAGATGATCATCTATTAATCTTAATCTTAATTAGCCTTTCAAGCAGAGATTAGAGTTCAGAAAAGATTCACTTCTTAGCA
This sequence comes from Merluccius polli, assembly GCA_030340625.1. Classification (NCBI taxonomy): domain Eukaryota; kingdom Metazoa; phylum Chordata; class Actinopteri; order Gadiformes; family Merlucciidae; genus Merluccius; species Merluccius polli. The sequence continues at coordinate 7,840 of JAOPHQ010004478.1, forward strand.
GTAACTGGAGAAGATGAACTTGTCCTTTGTCCTGTAACGTGCATGAAGGTACGGGTAGTTAACCCTGGTAACTATGGAACTTGGCGGTAGTTAACCCTGGTAACTATGGAACTTGGCGGTAGTTAACCCTGGTAACTATGGACCTTGGCGGTAGTTAACCCTGGTAACTATGGAACTTGGAGATAGTTAACCCTGGTAACTATGGAACTTGGCGGTAGTTAACCCTGGTAACTATGGAACTTGGCGGTAGTTAACCCTGGTAACTATGGAACTTGGCGGTAGTTAACCCTGGTAACTATGGAACTTGGCGGTAGTTAACCCTGGTAACTATGGAACTTGGCGGTAGTTAACCCTGGTAACTATGGAACTTGGCGGTAGTTAACCCTGGTAACTATGGAACTTGGCGGTAGTTAACCCTGGTAACTATGGAATTTGGCGGTAGTTAACCCTGGTAACTATGGAACTTGGCGGTAGTTAACCCTGGTAACTATGGAACTTGGCGGTAGTTAACCCTGGTAACTATGGAACTTGGCGGTAGTTAACCCTGGTAACTATGGAACTTGGCGGTAGTTAACCCTGGTAACTATGGAACTTGGCGGTAGTTAACCCTGGTAACTATGGAACTTGGCGGTAGTTAACCCTGGTAACTATGGAACTTGGAGGTAGTTAACCCTGGCAACTATGGAACTTGGCGGTAGTTAACCCTGGTAACTATGGAAATTGGCGGTAGTTAACCCTGGTAACTATGGAACTTGGCGGTAGTTAACCCTGGTAACTATGGAACTTGGCGGTAGTTAACCCTGGTAACTATGGAACTTGGAGGTAGTTAACCCTGGTAACTATGGAACTTGGCGGTAGTTAACCCTGGTAACTATGGAAATTGGCGGTAGTTAACCCTGGTAACTATGGAACTTGGAGATAGTTAACCCTGGTAACTATGGAACTTGGCGGTAGTTAACCCTGGTAACTATGGACCTTGGCGGTAGTTAACCCTGGTAACTATGGAACTTGGCGGTAGTTAACCCTGGTAACTATGGAACTTGGCGGTAGTTAACCCTGGTAACTATGGAACTTGGCGGTAGTTAACCCTGGTAACTATGGAACTTGGCGGTAGTTAACCCTGGTAACTATGGAATTTGGCGGTAGTTAACCCTGGTAACTATGGAACTTGGCGGTAGTTAACCCTGGTAACTATGGAACTTGGCGGTAGTTAACCCTGGTAACTATGGAACTTGGCGGTAGTTAACCCTGGTAACTATGGAACTTGATGGTAGTTAACCCTGGTAACTATGGAACTTGGCGGTAGTTAACCCTGGTAACTATGGAACTTGGCGGTAGTTAACCCTGGTAACTATGGAACTTGGAGGTAGTTAACCCTGGCAACTATGGAACTTGGCGGTAGTTAACCCTGGTAACTATGGAAATTGGCGGTAGTTAACCCTGGTAACTATGGAACTTGGCGGTAGTTAACCCTGGTAACTATGGAACTTGGCGGTAGTTAACCCTGGTAACTATGGAACTTGGCGGTAGTTAACCCTGGTAACTATGGAACTTGATGGTAGTTAACCCTGGTAACTATGGAACTTGGCGGTAGTTAACCCTGGTAACTATGGAACTTGGCGGTAGTTAACCCTGGTAACTATGGAACTTGGCGGTAGTTAACCCTGGTAACTATGGAACTTGGAGGTAGTTAACCCTGGCAACTATGGAACTTGGCGGTAGTTAACCCTGGTAACTATGGAAATTGGCGGTAGTTAACCCTGGTAACTATGGAACTTGGCGGTAGTTAACCCTGGTAACTATGGAACTTGGCGGTAGTTAACCCTGGTAACTATGGAACTTGGAGGTAGTTAACCCTGGTAACTATGGAACTTGGCGGTAGTTAACCCTGGTAACTATGGAAATTGGCGGTAGTTAACCCTGGTAACTATGGAACTTGGAGATAGTTAACCCTGGTAACTATGGAACTTGGTGGTAGTTAACCCTGGTAACTATGGACCTTGGCGGTAGTTAACCCTGGTAACTATGGAACTTGGCGGTAGTTAACCCTGGTAACTATGGAACTTGGCGGTAGTTAACCCTGGTAACTATGGACCTTGGCGGTAGTTAACCCTGGTAACTATGGACCTTGGCGGTAGTTAACCCTGGTAACTATGGACCTTGGCGGTAGTTAACCCTGGTAACTATGGACCTCGGCGGTAGTTAACACTGGTAACTATGGAACTTGGCGGTAGTTAACCCTGGCAACTATGGAACTTGGCGGTAGTTAACCCTGGTAACTATGGACCTCGGCGGTAGTTAACCCTGGTAACTATGGAACTTGGCGGTAGTTAACCCTGGTAACTATGGAACTTGGCGGTAGTTAACCTGGTAACTGGTCTCATGTTGAGGCAAGAGGCATTCTTGTTCAAGTACTCAAGAGTTCACTTGAAAGCAGTTTGGAGTCCGCTGTGCTATTAGTTAATTTTAATAAAATGTAATTATATTAGATAAGGTCTATAAAATGTATTAAGTATTTCTGGTGCATCTCGTTACCAGGGCGGATGTATGGCCTATGAATGGGTTCAGAAATAGATTCCCTGCAGCTTTGATGTTTTGTCTAATGAGTCATGGCTATAATTTATTCCCTGAGGTCCGTCTCTTCTTGTAACATTTAATTCAGCAAAATCTTTAATGAGCCTCCGACTGAGGCTCTCCCATCGCCACAAACTAAACACAAATCAACAATTCTTCAAACAAATGTTCAGAATTCATGCAGTTGTATCTTGTGTTACTACTGGCTACTTACTTCTTTTTTTCATGAAGATTTTGGAGAGAGAGCTTTTTGAGATAAGAGAGAGAGAGAGAGAGAGAGAGAGAGAAGAGATTTTTTATAAATAAGAGATTTTAGAGATAAGAGATTCTGGAGAGGATTATTATAGGGGTCATTGACACCTGGCCAGGTGTGAAACATTCATCTTTAGCTCAACAAGCTGTTGAGGACATTTAGTGTACTCAGGTGTCTTATGAGGACATTTAGTGTACTCAGGTGTCTTATAAGGATATTTAGTGTACTCAGAGGTCTTATGAGGACATTAAGTGTACTCAGGTGTCTTATGAGGACATTTAGTGTACTCAGAGGTCTTATGAGGACATTAAGTGTACTCAGGTGTCTTATGAGGACATTTAGTGTACTCGGGTATCTTATGAGGACATTTAGTGTACTCGGGTATCTTATGAGGACATTTAGTGTACTCAGGTATCTTAGTAGGACAGTTACAGTGCATTCAGGTGTCTTATGAGGACATTTAGTGGACTCAGGTATCTTATTAGGACAGTTGCAGTGCATTCAGGTGTCTTATGAGGACATTTAGTGGACTCAGGTGTCTTATGAGGACAGTTACAGTGTACCCGTGCTTCAGATTGTAAATACATTCGTCAAAGTTGTTTTGACATTATGTTCATGTCGTTTTCCTCATAATCGTATTTGGCGACATGGTTTGGTTCTTGAAAATCCATCATTCGGCTATTTTATATAACAAAGTATGATTTATAAGTCATATTATGAATTGGTTTTGGCAACAAACGCTGAGACCTTTGAAACGGCTAACTCAGCCATTACTCTAACGTCTCAATCAATAGGCAACAGAACCTGAGCAGAATTGATTCACCTGGCAACGCTGTCCAATACAGAACAGGTCGCCAGATTCTGTATTGTTCTGAATGACAATTAGAGCTTTATCTTTTCACCGCAGGAAACATAATGAATAATGGGCATAACATTTTAGACTTGTTTTGTGTTGTTTGAATAATGAATAGGAGTTATATTCATCTTCCTTATTCAGCAGAGTAACTGACAACAATAGCAATTTACTACTTGCATAAAAAACAGAACAAAGACATTTTTTAAATTTTTTTGATCTATAGCTGTGAGTGTGTGACCTCATTATTTTCTGGTTAACCTCTCTTTCTTGCACACTTTCTTCACGGTTTTTCCTTGTATTGTATTTGCCCAATAAATGCAGATATAAAGCTATTTGGACAACTGACTCAATAACTATTACCAGTCAACTGGCAGGTCAACCTGGTTTGAGAATCTGTAAAAGACGGCATGTACTGTACATGAATCCAGCAAGTTTATTATGAGTTGTGAAAACATCTTTTAAAACAAACAAAGAAACACTGACCCGTCGACGCTGCTGTAGCTACAGTTCAACTACCAGCATCCATTCAAACGTACAATAGTGTGTATTAAAAGCCTGTAACATGAGCAGTTCTTTCTGAGATCAAATTGAAAATATGCAGAGAAGAGAGTCCTGTCCTGTTTAGAGTTCATCTGGAGACACACAGTATATCATTGAAGTCGCTGTGCAATAGCGGCATGGGAAGTGTCCGATTGTTTCCGTAGTCCATCATCCGTTCGTGACGGTTCTCCATCGCTAGAAGTTTCAGTGTTTGTTTGTTGACTCTTCGATGTGAACTCTGGACAGATCTTCTCGCTAGATATTATTAAAAATAATGGCACACAAGACAAAGCACAGTTCTGATGCCAAGGTGATGAGTATAAGACGCCACAATAGTCACCGTCTCAAACAAAGTCCACTGTAGCTCCTCCCCCAATCTCTAACAGGTGGCTTTGGGCGGGAACTTAAAGGGTGAGCAAAAAAAATAAAAATAAAAATAATAATTAATAATAATTAATAATAATAATAATAATAATAATAATAATAATAATAATAATAATAATAATAAAAAGAAGAAGAAGAAGAAGAAGAAGAAGAAGAAGAAGAAGAAGAAGACAGTTGATAACCATAGAATATTACAGTGAATGGTGAACCACAGTTTGCCACCAGATTCCAAGACAAAGTTTCCTGTATGCTGTATGTTTTGACCGTAAAACATTATATTACACCATAAAATGCACAAACATATTTACATTCATGTTTAAATTGGCGGTCGGACTTCAAAAAAAAAAAAGAAGTAATATAAACACTGAGTTATGCCCTTTTCAAACATACCATTCTCATACCATGGTCCTTCCTACTTAGTTCTAAGCAGGAGGAAGGGACACGGTCCTCCCTACTAAGGTCTAACTCAGACCTCAGTAGGGAGGAACATGGTCCTCCCTACTGAGGTCCGAGCAGCAGGAAGGGACATGGTCCTCCCTACTGAGGTCCGAGCAGCAGGAAGGGACATGGTCCTCCCTACTGAGGTCCGAGCAGCAGGAAGGGACATGGTCCTCCCTACTGAGGTCTGAGCAGCAGGAAGGACCATGGTCCTCCCTACTGAGGTCCGAGCAGCAGGAAGGGACATGGTCCTCCCTACTGAGGTCTGAGCAGGAGGGAGGGACATGGTCCTCCCTACTGAGGTCTGAGCAGCAGGAAGGAACTTGGCATTGTGTGGGACGTAGAGATGAAATGGTACAACTTTGGTCTTGGAAAAGAAAAGAAACAAACAAACAAGATGGCCAACCTGGGGTACAGAAGGTATCAGTCCTATATCAGTGTATACATTAAACTGGGCATCGCTGTTCTTCTCTTCCCAGCGTCCTTCCTTCCTTCCCTTGGTGCCTAACCGCCAACATGACCAACATCATTTAATAAACACTTTCACGTTCTACTCAAACTTTCTGCTCTACTTTCTTCTCAATGACTTCCATTTCATCCCAGAGTCCACTAGATGATCCCTTCGCTGCGTTTACTCCTCCACACCACCAGGCCGGTCATGAGCAGGGTGACCAGGACGGGGACTACGATGAAGGACCCCAGGATGCGGTTGGGAGGGTCCCTGAGCCGGCGCCCCGACAGCGAGCAGTCGTGGAAGTAGTGTCTGTGGACCTTGATGAAGAACTCGTCCACCACCCGGTTGGGCCAGTAGCAGTTCTCCACCAGCGCCACCCAGTGGGTGCAGTTGGTCAGCTTGCTGTACGCACTGGAAGGGGATCAGAGAAGATAAGAACGTGTTAATATAAGTTAGGACTCGAGTCAAACCAGAGAAGATACGTACTGCGCACAAATACGTCAGTCATGCATAGGGCCCTATCTTGCACTCCTTAACTTAGGGAATGAACTTGCGCTCCGAGGGTCAGCAAAAACAGGAGGCGTGTCCCGGCGCAAACGTTCCCTGGTGCTATTCTGCAGTTTCAGAAAACAATTGCGCCACAGACCAGGAAAAACCGAGTCTAAAGTCAGTGGCGCTTATTCAGACGCTATTTTAAGGGCGCATGCTTGGCCATAGTGTAGCGTGTGTACAACGTGCATACACTTTGCTTCTCTCATCTACAAGGAAGCAGTTCCCATTTTTGCAAACCATACATACAAGCAAAAATATTACGCCACTCCTCGGTCTTTTGTACGGCCCTGACGAGAACGTTGGTCTCCTCGGCATTAAACCGCTCCTGGCGTGCGCCTGGCAAATCCAGCATCATAATAGCAATCCGCCAGGGAACAAGCGCGCCTGCTTTTAAAGGGAATGTGAGACGACGCTCTGATTGGTTTATTGCACGTTACGCCCAAACCACACCTACGACTAATGTAGCTACTTCAGACCAGCCCATTTTAGATTTGCGCTGGGCGCAAGCGTCATTTATCCCGCCGGCATAATAGCAACAGCGCCCAAGATCCGCCCACAAAGCCGCTTGCGCTTTGCGTTTGATACTTGCGTTTCAGACCGGCAAGATAGGGCCCATAGTCTTGCTTGGTTTACTTTGTGTGATTGTCTTGTCTCACTGCCCTCTAGTGGTCAGAAAGCAATTAGTGCCACTTTAACAGCAAACATGACTTAGAAGAAGGGATCACGTCTAGAGCAAAGCCCTCGATTGAACTCATTTCAACGACAACATTTGGCATTAGATGCGTCGGATCAGAACAGGCGCCAGGTGTGCTTCAGATAAGCTCTGTACATCGATCTGCACTTGGATTTCAATTTCCGGCTGAACACCAAATAAAATATTCCCAGTAAAGCGAGACAAATTAGAGCAAAGTGTGTGTGTGTGTGTGTGTGTGTTACTGACTATAAACAGTGCCATATGATCTTAAGCGGATGGGGTTACCGTGGCGATGATTGAGGGCGACGAGTCACACAAGAAGGATAGATTAAATCTCCATAGAAACGTACACAACAGACAGAGACACAACACACACACACACACACACAGTTGTGTTGACCATAGACTGTTGTGCT
>JAOPHQ010004479.1:0-20075 GCA_030340625.1 Merluccius polli
TCTCTCTCTCTCTCTCTCTCTCTCTCTCTCTCTCTCCTCTCTCTCTCTCTCTCTCTCTCTCTCTCTCTCTCTCTCTCTCTCTCTCTCTCTCGGCCTGCCCGTTCTAAAGCCCACTCCGCAATATTATGAGACGCATTTTCTTGGTGGATTTTCTTCAGGATGGTTGAACCCTGTAGTCTGAGGGTGAGACTCAAAGAGGCCGCATGAAGAAAGAGTCACAAGGGACACACCAGTGATGCTGTTGTTAGTTGTAGTGGAAGGGTAAAAACAATACAAAAAGCAGAGAAACAACAGGTAGATAAATACCATGTAGCTTCTACCTGTCTATCTATCCATCCCTCCATCCATCCCTCTCTCTCTCTCTCTCTCTCTCTCTCTCTCTCTCTCTCTCTCTCTCTATTTATATATCTGTATAAAGCAGTTTATTGTTTGTATTTCTATCAACGGTACCTACATGTGTATATCATTTATATGTAGGCCATATGTATTTTTATGTTTTTATGTTTTATGTTTTCCAGCCAATACGAAGACATTGTAAGCTTTTTTTGCGATCAACATTTAAACGAGTCAACCTTCATGCATACCCCCTCCTAGTGGCCCATTAGTTAAAATGCAGCAGAAGAGTACAAAAAAATCCATTAACATTTAAAAAATGATTTAATGCTTATGGAGAAATTGAGACTTTTGAGAAATGAGTTCGCGGAAAGACCCCCCCCCCCCAAAAAAAAAAAAGAAAAGAAAAAAAAATACAGATCACGTTGACTTAACGGCTTTGCCAACTCCGTTGTTATTTCCTAACTACATAATTAAAACGGAATCCACGGAAAATGCAGAAACCGATACTGATATGATCTCACGGGGAGAGCAGAGTCATTGTATTTTTAATCGCAACAGTAATTGAATGTGAAACGGGACCGGAGGAAAATATATATATTATAGGCCTACTAGTTCAAATCGTTTATAGCCCATTAAAGAGGACGGTGTTGTATTAGCAAAAACAAACGTCACCTCATCATCTAAAATTATTTAATACGATTATTTGTAGCCTAATTCAATCTTTAAATTATAGCCTATTAATATAAAAAAAAACAAAGAAGAAGTTTGTTACACCCAGATATTGGAGATGTGTTGTGGCCTAGGACTGTGGGATCAAGAGTGATAGGCCTAATTTGTGTATGTTAGTTATGCATTTACATAATTATAGAAATAAATAAAAATAATAATGACATAATTGTCATGAATAATGACAATGAGTGCACCATTTAGATGTTCACATAAATATCAGACTATACAACCCATGTAGAAACGTCTCATCCATATGGACAGTGACATCTATGTTCGTTCTTTGTAATCAAAGGTAAACAAAAAAAACCAAAATGCTGGAAATGGAAAGGAACCGTAAATGACCGTATATACATTTATTTTGAAACTAGCCACAGCCGCAGCGTGTACAAATGCTTTATTGTCCTTCAGACCTTGACCATACATCGTGTTTCGAAGCATAGGCTACATCAGGTAGCCTATCCTGGATCCTGCCCTGCACAATAGCATATTGATTCACTGCTCCTCAACGTTCAGCCATGACGAGGCTGCCTTTCTTCCCTTGTTGTTATTTGTTCCTATACTTCTTAGCCCCGCCCCCTCCTCCTTCCCATCTGTCCATAACAGCGTGTAGAGCAGATTAATTAAAGAACAACATTATCTTAGGCTAGATGGCTGCAATACTGCACTGCAGTGCCCCCCAGGACCCATCCACCCACACACACGCATGCACACATACACGCACACACACATATACACACACGCACGCACACACACATATGTACACACACACAAACACGCACACACACACACGCACACAAACACAACCTATGGCCCATGCACTCTGTCAATAGCTTTTAATGGCTTGATTGTAAAACCTGTTGTCACATGTGGGAGCAGCGATGATGTTTTACAGCCCCTAGCTTTCAGAGATGAGCCGTAATATGGCTGCCATGACTTTTAAAACTGTGCAAAGAGTTGCATAACACCAGAGGCTGTCATTTTCAAATGCATATTTAAGGAGGGTGGACGTCTCTTTTGATGGGGATCGTAAAGCTGGCACTTAAACACAAGGCCATGCATGGACGTGATATGGACACACACATGCACACACACACACATGCACACACACATGCACACACACATGCACGCACACACATACATGCACACACACGCACACACACACATACGAGATATGAGATAAAGGAAATAGAATGAGAAACCAAGATCAGTATATCCAGAGTGAGCGAACCGTTGGCTCCTTTTGGGGGTAAAGAGGAGACATGCGCAGCTGCACATTCACATTAGCAGACAGACAGACAGAGAGACAGACAGACCTACAGACAGACACACAAACAGGGTCAGGCGGGTGAGCTGTTGTAAAGAAAAGAGGAAGAAATCAAGCGTTCCAGCCTAACCTAATCCCCCCTCCCGTGATTGGCTATTATCCACAACGCTGCTACGTGTGTTTAGAGACCAGATTGTTTTCCCAGCTCCTTCCGGGGTTAATTTTGAGTGCAGCCGATCCGCTGATCAGCTGACGTCGGTTTCAGGTTCATTAGTATTTCACAGGCCACCGCATCCCCCCCCCACCCCAGAAGGCTGGGCTCTTTTTTTTAAATAGGATTTCTTTTTTTTTACATCGAAAACTATCATGACCCCCTGCAGAACAAAAGCGTGAATATCCATTTCCAAGGAAAAGGGTGAGTGCCCTCTCAATGTCCAACCCCCCCCCCCCCCCTGCCCCGCCCCCTTCCCAACTCACCGCCCCCAGCCCCCAGCCCCCAGCCCCCAGCCCCCACCCCCCCCCAACGTTGCCCCTCAACGTACTGTACGCGTTGCCCCGGTAACCCCATGTGCAGAATGCAGATGAGGGGGACGTTTGTGAGCGTGGCCCTCGTCTCCCCTTCACAATTCTCCCTGATGATGTCTGAACACTTTTGTTCATGGAGAGGGCAGGTGGGAGTTACAATACGCCTCAAATAACTGCCCACCAAGACCTCTGCTACCCCTCTCTCTCTCTCCTCATCACCAACCTAGATCCTAGTCACTCCATAACCCCCCCGCCCCCCCCCCCCCCCCCCCCCACCCCACCCCCGACGCATTCTTTCCTTACTCCTCTATGCTGTCCTCCTCTATTTCTCCTCTCTTCATTTGTACGATATCATCCATTAGTTGTTTTTTTTCCCGTTCTTGCCCGCCACTTAAGGCAAAGCAGTGATTCTCATCAGGGCAGTAATGGTGGCGGTGCAGCCGGGGCTGTGGTGGCGAAGGAGAGGTCAGTGTTATCCAAACACAGCCATTGGGCTATTTGCTATAGCACCCTCCATCAGACAGGAAGCCTCCAGGCACCGGCCCATCACTTCAATCAGACCCCCAAACAGCTAGTGCACAATGCATGTGTAATGAATGGCTCCGCGGCTAAGGGACGGAGGGATAAATAGAAATAAATAGGAACAAAACCCCCCCCCCCAAAAAAACAGGGAGGGGAAAACGGGAGACGGGGTAGAAAGGAAGAATCGAGAGGAGGAGGAGAGAGAGATGTGTTATTAACTGACCTGGATTCTCTTTCTGGTGACCTAGCCAAAGCATTACCACATTAAGACCCATAACTACAACATATATTATCAAGAAAGGGAATTATGAAAACATGTCATGAGTGTGTGTGTGTGTGTGTGTGTGTGTGTGTGTGAACACATGAGATAAAGTGTGTTACAGAGCTTGATCATCATGACATTCCCTTCTGTATTTTAAGGTTGGAAAACATCCAAGAACTTGCTGCAGGGTGACGAAAGAGTCAGGAATTTTCCAGCGTGGTACATGAGAGAGATGCCCATTCAGAATCCAAACAAGCAGGATGACGATCAATATAGGGTTAGCGTTAGTAGTAGGGTTAGTTTTAGTAATAGGGTTAGGGCTAGTAGGTTAGCGTAAGTAGGGTTTATTTTACAAAAGTTTTAGTAAGTTCAGATGCACACTAGACACTAGCATTGGGATATATGTGCATGTTACATTGCATATATTATCTATTATCCCTGTGTGTGTTTGTATTGTGTCCTACATAAAAAATGCCCCCCCGCCACACACACAAAGAAAAATGTGTGTGTGAACACACAGCACCTATGTGTGTTTCACGGCTCATGTATTAAAGGAAACGGTAATCCTATCACTGCTTATTGGGTAAGTACATTGGACAGTAGAGATACACAAACTCTAGATCGCTATCATAGATAAATTGGTATAGATAATGGCCGTGTAGACAGATACGGGCCATTGCTTAAATGTGTATATTTTTCTGTCTATGTTCATCCATAAATGACAGTCAAAAGCTGGACCAAGGCCAGGCCTCCTAGCTAGCACATGGAGCCATTGAAGCACCCCCGCCCCCCCCCCACCCCACCCCACTCACTCCCTGCCACTGACTCTGCACTTTGACCACATTAAGTGGTGCAGTCAGAACCCTCTCTTATCGCCCTACCATCAAACATTGAAAGAGGGAGGGAGCCAGTGTTACTCATAAAACCAGGGGCATGATATGGAAATAGATAGAGAAAGAGACAGAGAGAGAGAGAGACAGAGAGAGAGAGAGAGAGAGAGAGAGAGGGGGGGGGGGGGGTGAAGAAATAAAATAACCATGTTCGAAGAAAAAATCAGAGTTGTTGTGAGAAGATTGAGAACATATGGGGCATGTCAAGGTTCAGATGAGAAGTGAAGTTGTGGAAGGCACTTTTCTGAAAATACGTCTGGGACTTGATGTTAAGTAGACACGTCTTTTTCAAATACCAGAAAAGCATGAACGATGAGCTGAAGAGCACTGGAGAGAGGCCGTTCGAGACAGAAAACAATAGAGAAATCGAAAAAGAGGAAGTCAAAATAGCACGATAACACGCCATCTCCTCTCGCCCTATAAACTTCTACTTCCGGCCTTTCCCAAGTTTGCTGTCTAATGGGAGCAGGCAAGGCAAACACGGCCGTTTTTATGAGAACTGCTCTGCAATTACCCGTTACCTTGACTGTGCTGGTTTTAAGAGGGGGAACGGCCTTGGAGTTACCTGGATACACCTGCAGCGATAAAAGGGCCTGTGGGGGGGGGGGGGGGGGGGGGGGGGGGGGGGGGGGCTGGGGGGTGTTAGAGCAATAGAACCAGAGGTTGGGAATGAATGAGTGATTGGGCCTGTGGTGTGCCATGGAGATACTGCAGGAAACTTGGGTATTGTCCATTATTGCTCAGCCTGTCCAGACGCACAAGGGGAGGTTTGTCTGTCTGTCTGTCGGTCTTTCGGTCTGGGAGGCCTGCTATCCATCATGCATTTGCTGTGCCAACCTCCTACCTGTAGGATTCGTTACCGTCTTGTCGAATAAAGTTGATGGTTTCCTGGTGGTGGACAGTTTGTCTGTCTGTCTGTCTTTCGTTACTCTGAGTTATCTCATCACTTCGGGCCTACAAACCTATTGTTTAGTGAACCTCCGAACACACATAGACATGCATACACACACACACACACACACACACACACACATTCAGGTTTCAGGCAGTTGATTTGCCGATAGTGATGGGTAGGAAAATATTTGATGTCCCCAAGATGGCCATTTAACATTCTCACCCCGTGCTCTGACCTTAAGGAGTGTCCATGCATGAATTTAGCTAGCTGTGGCGGTCCAGTATGTGCTGGGGTGTGTTCCTGTGAGTGGACAGCATCTTACTATCCATCTGTGTGTGTGTGTGTGTGTATGTGTGTGTGTGTGTGTGTGTGTGTGTGCTTGAGCTTATGTGCATCTGTGTTTAGCCCCAGTTAGCAAGTAGAATCCTTTTCTTTTACACACACACACACACACACACACACACACACACACACACACACACACACACACACACACACACACACACACACACACACACACACACACACACACACGTGCGCACAAACAAACACACACACTGTTACCAGGGGCCTCAATACACACACACACACACACACACACACACACACACACACACACACACACGCACACACACACCATCCTATTAGCAGTGTTTGAAAAGGACAGATCAGAGCCCATTTGACCTCCACCTTCTCCCTGACCTCCAGCCCCACCTCCCGAGAGAACAGCGCAACAAGGCTAAGTGTGTGTGTGTGTGTGTGTGTGTGTATGCGTGATGGGACCATTTGCCATCTGACTGCTGGCAAACATTGATGGTCAAACACAAGGCCTGCACCCCCTACATTTCAGCCCCTCTTCCTTTTCTTCTCCACGATGAGTGGACTTAGGAGGAGAGCGAATTGCATTGTGTAGCTTGATGGCAGTATTTCTATTGAGTATCCAAGAACACTATCCAATATCCAAGAAATATTGTGACACTCTGACACACACAGACACTGAATTATTGTTCTATTGGAAGTAATTGGACATGGACATGGACATGATCATCTAAGCTGTACATTTTTTTGTGTCTTACATAGCTGTGGATGCAAATAATGGTTTCAATGTGGGATCTAAGTCATAATAATGACTTGGATAATGATTTAATTCAGTGAAAAATGATATACAATAATATACAATTAGTAACAGTTAGAACAGCAAGATTGTCGGCATTTCCAAACATGCGATCCAATGTGAGGCTTATTTTTCTATCATGTGTGATGTGCCTTCATATTATTGGGTATGGCAGTGCTTTGTATAGTATTTTATTTTAGGCCGAGGACACAGGTCTTGGCAGGGAGGAGCTGTGGAGAACCAACATGTTTGGATTCAGACACTCTTCAGCACACTCAACCAACTTGCCAAATGTTTGTTTGTTCCATACCTGCTGCCAAATCTCACCTTTATCAACAACATTGTTCTCACAGAAAGTAAATGTAGCAGTGCCAAGCCCCACAAAACCAACCGTCCCATTTTCTGTGTATGACTGCAAATAGCGCATTCTTCACATCCGATGCCGTCGCACATGACAGTGCATTGTAGTCTTACAGCCCAACTACCGCTGAGAGCAGAACTGTACAAACAAAGAGATCTCAGGCTCCACTACTGTACTACTACTGCGAGCTTTGAAGACGGGTCATTTGAGGTGTTGTAACTTGTTTTGGCCGTGAAAGCTGAGAAGGTGCCACGGCTCCAGTAGTTGTGGTGTAGTGGTTCTGGGAGTGAGAAGCAGCACAGTGGAACGAACACTTCTTTCCCTTTGTCTTCCTTTTTTTCGGTCGAGTTCTGCTCAGAGATGGGGATGTGGTGGGGGGGGGGGGGGGGGGTGGGGCGGTGGTGGTTGTGGGGAGACAGTGTGAGGGGGTTATGCCAACGTGAAAAGACCACAACGTTGTTAATCAGTGGACCTTTCCCCCCCTCGCCAGCCTCGCCTCGCCCCGGGTCAACTGATCGGCCGCGCCGCTTTGTAGCGCGCAGACGGCATAAAATATATGTTTATGAAAAGGAGAATTAATCACAGGGGGTATCTTTGGATAAAGTCACATTTGTTTTTTATATCCTTTCTCCCGGGGCCAGTCTAGGAGGACTTTCATGTGTCGGTAATTACCATATTTCATTAGCACCCAGAGTCTCACCGCTGGAGCATCAAAGCGTTTGGCTCTTCGCATGCATGCAGCCACCGCTGCCAGGGGAAGTACACAACTGTCCCCCCCACCCCCCGCCCCCCCTGCCCCCCCCCCCCCCCCCCCCCCCCCCCCCCCCCCCCCCCCCCCCCCCCCCCCCCCCCCCCCCCCCCCCCCCCCGAGAATAAATTCGTCCCTGCGCCTGTTTTTGAGTGCACTCTCTCTCTCAAGCTGCTGTCGATATCAAAGAGAACCCATTCCACATGTGAAGTGCCCCCTTGTGCCAAATAATAAAGCAGTGCATCATGGCAGAAACCTGTGAAACACAACACTCCCGCAACGCCGTCCTTATGGGAACACACATACATACATGTTTGAATGGCCATGCGTACGGGCGCAGCGCCGAGACTGCGTATGCATGCCCATTGATCACATGTGCAGTCATTTTTTTTTCATAAGACATGCATGGCTCAATAGTGACATTGATTTCATCTTTCGATGAAAAGAGGATACACACACACACACACACACAGATTCGGTGTATTACAAAGTGATCTACAACAAAGTGCTCATATTGCTCCTGCAGAATGAGTAAAGATGATAATTAGCAACAAGAATAGTACTTTCAATATCCTGTTTGTTTCTTGTTCTTTCTTTCTTTCTTTCTTTCTTTCTTTCTTTCTTTCTTTCTTTCTTTCTTTCTTTCTTTTTCTTCATGCTTTCTCTGTGGGGGGAGGGGGGGGGGCAATTATTCGACATAGAAGATGCTCTACAGACGTTCACCCATTGTGTTTTCCTCCACCGCCTTGCACATGACCAATGTCTCTCTCTCTCCAAGGCCAGCAGCCCCACCACTGTTGCTGCCCCACAGGCTACAGCTCCTTGATTGGGGCTCACACACACACAGCATGCACACACATACACACACACACACACAGATGCACACACACATACACACACAGTTTATCCAACAAGCTATAGCGGTCTTCGTACCATTAATGTTTTACCTTGTTTTCCCAAAGCTGAAGCACAGGGGTGAGCTTGTGGAGTACAGAGGGGAGGGGGGGGTGGTTAGGGTAGGCAGACGGTCCCTGCAAGTCATAATTATAGATCCAATGTTCAAAAATGCCTTCTTGTAAACATCCATCAGCAGTAATCCGACAAAGCCTCTGTCTCTTTTTGTGGGTTTAGCGCATGTGTTTGTGTTGCAACACATAATATGATATTGTTGAGCGACAATTGCTTCTTACTCACGGTCCTGTCTCTTTGAATGCGAGGATTGCCACTGGAATGCGAGAATCCACAATGGATGCATCTGATACGCAGTCAATATTTTGCTGCTTGGGATCGATGGTCACCTTGGCTTCCTTGACTTCTGCTTTATGTGCGGCATTGATCTGAGGTGCAGGGCTTCACCGCTCCGCAGCGTCTCTGACATTATCCTACACTACACGGTTGTATATGTTGGTACATTTTTTGTTTCTGCCATTGTCCTACTATACGGTTATATATGTTGGTAAATATATAGTTTCTGCCATTGTCTTACTTTACCGTTATATATGTTGGTAAATATATAGTTTCTGCCATTGTCCTACTATACGGTTATATATGTTGGTAAATATATAGTTTCTGCCATTGTCCTACTATACGGTTATATATGTTGGTAAATATATAGTTTCTGCCATTGTCTTACTTTACCGTTATATATGTTGGTAAATATATAGTTTCTGCCATTGTCCTACTATACGGTTATATATGTTGGTAAATATATAGTTTCTGCCATTGTCCTACTATACGGTTATATGTTGGTAAATATATAGTTTCTGCCATTGTCTTACTTTACCGTTATATATGTTGGTAAATATATAGTTTCTGCCATTGTCCTACTATGCGGTTATATATGTTGGTGAATATTTAGTTTCTGCCATTGTCCTACTATGTTGGTAAATATTTAGTTTCTGTGCAAGCGAGGCTGTCGGCTGCTTCACACCGGGTAGAGGGAAAACAAACGATTTCTTATCTATATTCTCCTCTCTCTTTTTGCCCCCATGTTCTCTTATCCTCTCTCTTCTCTGCCCTTTCGGTTTAATGGTTTCCTGTGTGCACCTCCAGGTCTTCCCAGGGCAAACACTGCAGGCCCACTCCTAATCCGTTTACCAGAGGTGATTTTTAACTACTTCCCTGCCCTCCGATCCTCGAGTCAACGGGTCGGGAGGCTGATCCACCACAGGCTTCCTCAGACCCGGTAAGCCTTAACCTTGAAGGAACACACACACACACACACACACACACACACACACACACGCCCACTCCTTAGGGGACTGGGCCAACGGGGAGGTCTGGGACTGGGGGTAGGTAGGGTAAGGGTGGGGTGCGGTGGGTACACAGGCCAGAGGGGGGGGGGGGGGGGGGTGCCTGTGGTGTATGGGGGGAAAAAAAGAAAAGCATGGGGGACCTGCCACATTATATGCTTTAACATGACTGGCAAATCCAGCACGGTTAAACAAACTTAACCTTCATTTGTGAAACGGTGCAAATCAAAGGGCAAAAAACGACTTGTGCAAGTAATTACCACCGGGGGAGAGAGAGAGAGAGAGAGAGAGAGAGAGAGAGAGAGACAGAGACAGAGAGACAGAGACAGAGACAGAGGGAGGGAGGGGGATAGAGGTGTAGCTGGCGAGGGGGGGGGCAGATGAGCGCTAACAGGTTGAATGGAAGGAAACGGGAATCATTTAAGGAGAATGGGGCATTTTTAATGAGTTTGCTCGGACATTGATTTTCTGCTGTGATCTTGTATTCATATGCGGCAGGCGGGCAGCGCGGGGGTCAGTGCTAGCTGCGCCCTGTCAAGGCCCCCACGCTCCCTCAAACAACAGCCCAAAGCCCAGGGAAAATGGTATTCTAGCGAAGGCAAATATTGTCCCGTCTTGGCTTAAGGGGCAAAAAAGCTGTTTGTTTTCTAAAAAACCTGCTTCGCTTTTCTTTACCGTTAAATAGAATGAGAGTGGAGAGAGAGAGAGAGAGAGGGTGAATCAAAGTAAAGTTTAACTGGAAGCTAAACTAATGCCATGGCGACCAGTTTAACATCTGAAATGTAGGCTATAATATCATTTGGGATAATGAGTTCATGTGATCAATGACCAATGTGAGCATGACAAATCATTCTGATAATGAAATCAATGAGTTCAAAAGGATTTGTGGTATTTTGGTCTAAATATTTAATTCTAAATATGTTGTTTTTTAATGAAGACAATTTAGAGAAATACTGTGTTATTTACATTATTTTACTGTACAAAGACAGCATTTCATTTTATCTTGCAATTTTTTTTATGTTACCAATATGTTGGGCTGGTAACTTTTGGTTTAGAAATACTGAATTAGAAGTATATTTTTATTAGATTATTAGATTACATTATTATTTTATGGAAAAGCTCATTTTAAAATATCTATTTAAAAAATGTGTTGTCAGTGTTGTACACTCAATTGTTATTTTATCTTAGTCTTTGATTCATCACATTAATGCCTGAAAATAAACTTCACTTGTAGGCCTATACTATTTGTAGGGAATAATTAATGTGCTCTCTCTCTCTCTTGCTTTCTTTTGTCTTCCTGTTAATTAATTCAGGCACAATTAAAAAATATACAGAAATCCTTTATAGCAAATGAGCATGTCCCCAAACAACTAACTAAACAGTAGCCTCGGGTTGTATGATAGGCCTACACTTTGGTAAGGATAAAAGGAGTTATGTAGAGGCTAAATGTTGTATTGTATTGAGTTTGTATTTATTTATAGAGACACTAATACACAACTTATGAGTTATAACGATATGTATATCTTACACTTAATGTGTTTGAATATAGGTGTATTGCAGGCAGGGTATCAATAGGCGGTGTGGGGTGCTTGGTCTATTCTGCAGGCCTATTCCTCTTGTGTGGGTCTAGCGCCATGTGGTGGTGGATGGGAACACTACAATACAATGTTTGACAACTTGTAAAATAGTATTATTAACATGAATATGGGTCGCAAAAACTCAATAAAAGGTTCATACATCCTAATGGATACACATTTCAAACGTTACTCATTCTCATAGCCTAATTAGCTTAGGCCTCGATCTCATCTAACATAGGCCTGTTCACTTCCCCTAAAGCATATTCAACACATTAGTACATTGAATAAATATGAGAAGACAGTAGCCTAGGTCTTATGGCAGGCCTATATAAATGATTATAATCAGCTGCAATGCATTTAGGTTTTATTTTGGTCTGTAGGCTAGCCTGTTTAAAGCCTTGACTAGGATGAGGTTTCCATTGTCTTGGCCTTCTCGTCCTGATCACTGAAAAGCCAACGTAACGACTCTAGCTCAACACTTTGAACAACACTTTGTTTCATGAAATCAAAATGTAACACCTTTACCTTCCTGATGCTGTCTCCATGCTGACATGTTACCCCACGGCTGACATGTTACCCCGCGGCTGACATGTTAACCCACGGCTGACATGTTACCCCTGGTTGACATGTTACCCCTGGCTGACATGTTACCCCCTGGTTGACATGTTACCCCTGGCTGACATGTTACCCCCTGGTTGACATGTTACCCCTGGCTGACATGTTACCCCCTGGTTGACATGTTACCCCTGGCTGACATGTTACCCCACGGCTGACATGTTACCCCTAGCTGACATGTTACCCCACGGCTGACATGTTACCCCTAGCTGACATGTTACCCCACGGCTGACATGTTACCCCACGGCTGACATGTTACCCCACGGCTGACATGTTACCCCTAGCTGACATGTTACCCCACGGCTGACATGTTACCCCACGGCTGACATGTTACCCCTGGCTGACATGTTACCCCACGGCTGACATGTTACCCCACGGCTGACATGTTACCCCTGGCTGACATGTTACCCCTGGCTGACATGTTACCCACGGCTGACATGTTACCCCTGGCTGACATGTTACCCACGGCTGACATGTTACCCCTGGCTGACATGTTACCCCTGGCTGACAAGTTACCCCACGGCTGACATGTTACCCCTGGCTGACATGCTGACATGTTACCCCATGGCTGACATGTTACCCCTGGCTGACATGTTACCCCTGGCCAGTAGAGGGCGCAAGTGAGTTCAAGTTGTCGGTGATCACTAACACTGTTCACCACTTTTAAAGATGTATGTACGCATACCCTGATGAAATCACACGAAACAATAAACATGTATTATTTTTGAACTATGGCAAAATGAAAATTCCACCCAAATGTCAGTTATTCAATGTTTTATTTTTCAATTATCTTCAATTGCAAGAAAATATACTCTTTATTACCAGATATAATAAATATACAATATTTCTTTATAAACAAAATGCACAATTTACAAAACTGGCAACAAAGATCCACCTCCAGTTAAAAACGTTACAGTTTTCTTTGCAGTCTGTTACAGCCCTTATGGTTATTGTTGAGGCGTAGTCTACACACACTCCACACCACACAATCGTAAAAATCACAGGTGTTAATTGTGCTGTATTAAAATCTTTACCCCTATTAAACTTCTATCATAATACTTCTTTATTAGGGTTCAAGAATTTTCCATCAGGAGCTGCCTCCTGAGGGATACATTTTTTACCAGACACAGTTTATTCATCCTCTGCATCGTGGCTCAGAGCTTATTCAATGCTATAGTTTTTAAGGCTTGACGAGGTGTTTTTGTGCATGATAGAGAAAAACAGGAAGGTCCTCTTGCTGGTGTGTGTGGCGGTCACACACCACACACGCACACACACACACGCACACACACACACACACACACACACACAGGCACACACATCTCTCTGGTGGAGAAGAGACAACAGGGTCCTGTGTGTCCGTCTGTGTGAGAGCTCCCCCGTGTGGTCAGGAAGTGAGCAGCATGTGTGAGAGCAGCCAGGCTAGAAGACAGGGGACCACGAGCGTGCTGCATTTGACGCCTGACCGGGCAGAGCTATGGCGACTCTGGTGGGTGGAGGGGGAGGTTGGGCTGGGTTTCTGCACTGCCGGGTACAGCTCCGCCCGCCTGTGCTGCTCCTGGCCGGTCAATGGAGGCACCACCGTCACGTAACCGTTTACGATCCTTACGTTGGGCGGTGGCGTCGAGCTGGGAGAGAGACAAATGGATGAACACAAAAACAATGTCATTGTTCGAGGTGACCGTTCTTATTGGATTTCAGAGGATGGCATCTGGGTAAACAACGGATGCTCCTTGGCATTATCTGTTCAATACCCACGCTGTTCCTGGTGTAATAGGATGGCATTGGAAAGCTCATCCCCAGAGGTATGGTGGGGAGAACATGCACAAACAACAGGCCTTCTACTAATGTCTGATTGATTTGTCTAAGTGACAGATTTTGCAATTCTGTGATGCTCACACCTTCTGCAGCAACCAGTCAGTGTCAGCACCCATAAATATGACCTTTTGGGACCTGGACCTGAGTCAGTAATGAGCATGTCGTGCTACGCAGCTTGCTCAAGGATGCCTATAGATAGATTGTGGCCATTGGGTGTTTGAACCCAGAACATTTCAACCATGAGTCACCCTTACCGCTAGACAGCCCTGTCCTTAAAATCCAGGCTGTCCTTGTATACCAGTAACACTGCACACAGTGCAGTCTGCACAGTTAGATCCTCTTGTATGTCCATATTATCAACATTTACATCATGGTGGTGGTGGTGGTGGTAGTGAGACCCATACCATACCCATCCGGTGCCCCACCCAGGCCATCCCACCACCCCTACCGCTGTTCACATAGCCCTTACTTTTAGACAAGGGTACACACAGTGAATCCCCAAACCCCCACTTGGCATCCACTTGCTTTAAAATATCAGTGCAACAAGGATTGGGTCAACTAGTTTATACATCAAGTAAGTGACTAAAATTAGGTGGTTTATGTTCTTATAAACCTTTTATAAGAAAGGTTAAAAATACGGGAGATATACGTGAAAAGCGGCAGGGTTGACAGGTATGCCCCTACCTGTCCTCCATGCGCACCCACAGGTCACTGAAGAGCCGCGGCCTCCCGTGGCCGCGGTGGGCCTTGCGGGGACGCTTGTGACGCCCAAACTCCTCCAGCTGGCTCAGGCTGTCGGGGAGCAGCATGTGGGGCAGCTCCTCCTCCCCGAGCCCACCTGGGAAGCCATCCTGGTCGTCGTCCAGGTCCTCCAACCCGTCCTCCTCCGGCTCCTCCTCAGGGGAACCCGTCCCCCAGCCAACGGTGGAGGACATGCCCACCCCAGGGCTCTCGGCACTGGGATCCGCCGCGGTCTCCTCCCTCCTCTCTGCCGCTTCCTCCCTGGAGACGACAAACACAAACACAAAATACCCCTGAAGAACCACACTCGCTCATGGCACGGAGGACCGATCTCTTCTCTACGGCGTCCGAGCCAAGAAAAAACATTTGGGAACATTCAACGGCGGTGATTGCTCATTCCCGTTCTCCAGTCGTGTTCTTCTTATGTTAACCTTCCATAAACAATATCATGTTTTCTCATAACAAATAATGTGCACACACTACTACTCAAAAACCAATGTAAAAAAAAATACATAATACAAATTGGATACAAACTGAAGAAGACCCTTGGCCTAATAAAGAGTGTACTGTGTGGCAGAAATATCCAGCAGGCAACATGGTAGGGGGAAGTTATAACTCTTGCGGCCATCCTGTGTTGTCAAATATGATATCTACCCTAAACGGACCACCCAAGAATACACCACCAGCTCTCTACGCACATGCTTGAGCTCACTTCCCTCTTAAAAATCCATTACTCAGACTTTCTCCTCCTCCTCCTCCTTCTTCTTCTGCACATTGTAACCATGTTGTTTATTATGTGCCTTCGTTTTCAGCCTGGCCTTCTTTTCACAGTGAATGTATTCCAGCTCTACTTCCCCTTGCCTTATGTTGATTTACATCCTAATGAGTTCCCAGACTCGTGCCTCTGGTGACTTCATCCACGACGACACACACCACCACCAGGGTTAACTTGACTCGAGTAGGAAAGTTGACTATAGAGTTACAGGGAGAAACATCAATGTTGTATTAAACATTCTCAACTAATCTTTTAATGGCCTTTTGCTGAAAGATTTTTTTGTAATTGCCTCGAGGCGTACGCATACATTTTCGGCAAGCAGCAAAACACAGCAGTTAAGTATTATATATCACACTATCCAATAACGACTCTTAGCGCGCGCACCGCAAAATATTAAGAAGCACAATATTATTGCGTAGAGGCACTAGGAGTATTGCAGTCATATATTTCTTCAATTCTTTGTGGCGAATCCCACCAGCACAGTGGATGTATAATTAGTATAAGCTTTTTGGTCTGTTGCAAATTAAGTGGTCAAAATCTGCATTTTTAACTCTGGGAAGCTTGAAAGGCCCACGTCCAGGTTGGCTGTGTCAGACTGGTGGTCGATCCAGGCTGCGGTCGTGCTACTGTCGAGGCCAAGCCAGCCACTACGCTACTCAGCGAGCAGTCAGTCAAATAATTACCCCCTCGGCTTGGAGAACGTCAGGGTTGCCAATTGGTCCGTAATGTTCCAGGTCTGAGGCTGACGGCTTTTCAGAAACACCTCTTGTTCAGCCATTTTGTGGTGTTATTTCTCTCCCGTTGCTTAACCTTGTATCGGGGAGTTGAAAATGTGTGCAGCATGCGACTTTGTACTGTATATGTGTGTGTGTGTGTGTGTGTGTTTGTGTGTGTGTGTGTGTATCTGTGGGTAAGTGTGTGGTTTGTGTGTGTGAACATGTGTGTTGCCTGACCGCAATAAGTCAGTCCACTTGTCAGCTTTTAAAGCAGTACCCCGGGCTCGGGCCCATAGGTCTACAAACAGAGAGGCGGGTGGGGGGGTGGAGGGGGTGGAGGGGAGGGGGGTGGTAAAGTATGTTTACAGCTGTAATTTGCAGTGGGAAGTTTGTAAAAGCATGGCTGGATGGGTGGGTGCGGGCCTTTTTTCATTGTCGATCATATTTAACGAGGTTGCTCCCTTGTTGAGTTTAGTTTTTCAATTTTTCTGGCCCCTGGTTTGGAGTGGCTCGGTGTTAGCGTTTAACAAGGCCAACAAGCCTGACCTGGGGATAACCCCCCACCCCCACCCACACACCCGCACCCCTACATCCCCCTGTAGCTGCAGGCGCACCCCACAGGGACAGAGCGGACCTGCTTTTATAATAAGGATGGGGTTGCACACGCACACATGCACACGCTCTCTCCAACACACACACACACACATGCGCATGCACTCACACATACACACACACACACACACACAAACACACATTTGTGTTGGAAAAGCAGAGTCAAGATCAGCAATCAAATCTGTTTTGTTTAAGTGACTACACCGTGCGTATGCCTGTGTGTGCACCAGTGCAATCAGTTTTATAAATATAAAATAACCTAACTGTCTCCATGTTTTCTGCCGTGAGGTCAACATAGGTGAACTCAAACTGTAATCACTGAATTGCAATCTGAAATGCATTTCTGATCCAACGGACAAGAGTAATCAGCAGGCTTCAAAGTATCCAAGGTAGTATAGTCCCTATAGTATTGTACTGAGAATATACGGAGAATATAATATATTGTTCCTCTACTTACACTGGGGGTGTCTCCTGATGATCGGACGGCGTGTGGACGATCTCGTAGCCCTCCTGCCTCAAGATGTCCAGCACACTGTGGTTCCCCAGGAAGTGACCTAATCAAACAGGAAACAGATTGTAGACATGAGGCAAAAAATGTATACAATTTTTTGTTTGATATATTATTAAACACGATGAGAAACATGTGGCATTAGTTTGGCACAACACAATAAATGGAAACCCAGGTTTTTCAAGGACTATTAAAATGTGTCGGCTTGGTGTATGCCAAACGCATTAAGAACAATAGGAGGTACAATAGCGCAGTCAGTACATCACTGCAAACACCTTGATTAGATTAAACCCTACATTGGGCACATTGCATATTGAGCAAATGAGTGTGGGATAGGCTTGACCCCACCACCTTTTGGCTTTGACGGTAAAGAAAATGCCTTTCAGAATGAGAAGTTGTGGAAAGCAGCATGGAGGAGGGCTGCACTCTGCTGTCTTTATAACAGTCAGGAGTCAGACGACAAAGAGGGTTCACAAGGTCTCATAGATAGAGGATCCCTGAGATACCGGGGGCCACTCAAACACATGCTGCCCCCTTCATCTAGCACTTGCACTTGTTGCCTTGTAATGACCGCATAGTGATGGCACTCAACACCCCTCCACACACACACACACACACACACACACACTTTCCCTTCTCTGTGAGTCTGTCCTCTGCTCCGGGTTGTGTGTGATTCAGTAGGTCTGAGATCAAACGGAGGAGGAGGCCCCCGGCCCCCACACTGATGAAAGCTTTTTTTTATTTCGCCCATCACATGATAATCCCGCGCATCACTCAACCCAGCAATAAGATGCAAGGCAAGGGGCTGACATCACCTCACAGCTCACACACCGAACTATGGTACACGCACACACACATACACACACCAAACTCAAGTACACGCACACACATACACACACACACACCAAACACACATACCGAGAACAGGCACACACACACACGTACATACATACCCACACGCACATACCCACATGTCTCTGTCACACACACACACACACACACACACACACACACCTCTTACACACACACACACACACACAAACAAACAGGAATGTATGCACACATAGTCATGCACATATCTTCACACACACGCACACACACACACACACACACACTCCGGTAGTTTATTAACAGCATGCAATATTCAAGCCCCTTGGTTACCTCGCCTCCGTCAGCCCACTCTAACCGCCCCCCCCCCCCCCCCCCCCCCCCCCCCCTCTCCACACCCCTCCCTCCAATTTCATCATTATAATGTTTCTGATCATTCCTGAGTGGCGAAAAATGCGGCATGCTGGGACATTTTTCTCTTGGCCGGTGAGTTCAAAGGCAGTGCCGGGATTGGCTGCGGAATGAGGAGTGGCTACTGACTGCACAGAGTGGGCCGGGCCGGCGCACGCCGTTAATCAACCAGAGAGAGCCCACGTTTTTTTGCGGTTGTGGTTGGATAGAGGTGGGTGTACCATGTGTGTCTTTGCGTGTGTGTGTACATTTGTATTTGTATAAGTAACGTGTGTGTATTGGTGCACGCGTGTGTCTGTGACCACTGTGTGTGAGTGTGTGTGTTTAGTGTTTTTTTTTTTCTTAAACAATATATCCTTCATCGTTTTCCTTTGCTCATACTCTCATCTCCTTTCATTTTCTCACTTCTTCTGTTTTTAGCAAATCTTTCCCTTTGGCTCTTCCTCTGGTTTCTCCAGCGTGTTGCTTCCCCCTACCCTTCCCTCCACACCTCTATATGGTCCTTCGTCTCTCAATTCCAGTAACTTTCTTCTCCCTGTCCTCCAGAAATTCTTCCTCTTCTCTCCTCTTCTTTCATCCCTTTCTCCTCCACAGGCCCAGAGAGGGGCCAAAGTCAACCGACTGGTAAAGTGACTGGGGGGAACGGGGGGGGGGGGGGGGTTGGGGGGCTGACAGATTCAGCCAACCTGGTCTCTGTGTTCAGCAGCTATTCTATTCACTTGAGTTACGAGTGCCTCAGACAGAACAGAACACCCTTTGTGTCTTCCAGGGGTGCAAGGCCAAGCTGACCTCAGCTTCATGTCCTCCCGGTTCACCGTTTGCTCACTGCTGCCCGCATCGCTGTCCTATGCATGCAGACAAGCACACACACACACACACACACATGCGCGCTTGCACACACACACACACAAACACACACACACACACACACATGCACACACACACACACACACAAACACACACACACACACACACATGCACACACACACACACGCATGCACACGCATGCACACACATGCACACGCATGCACAGACATGCACACACACACATGTATGCCTGCACACATGCACATACACACTAACAGAGAGAGAGAGAGACACACACACACACAGATGTATGCACTAGGGCAGACTTCCTAACCACAGACTGGAAGGAGAAAGTGATGGAGCGCGTGTGTGCATGCATGTCTTAATCTCTGGGGTTTTCTCTACGTGTGTCTGTGACTTAATAAGAGATGAACAAGAGGAAAAAAATGTGGAAATTTGACTTAATGATTTTTAGAAAAAAGAAATGAAAAAAAGTAGTAAAGTACATGGTCCTCGTAAAGTATCAAATGCAACACTGTGTGTTTAAAATGATTGTATCTCTGCACACAGGCACATATAAAATATTTCTATGAAAAAGAGTGAGTGTTTGTGTGTGTGTGCATGTGCATCCTTGTGTGTATGTGTGTGTGTGTGTGTGTGTCTGCACGTCTCTAATAAGATCCTAATGAAAGCCCGATTAATCGCTCCAAGGCACTCCCTTCGAATCCCCAAGTGAAACTCTGGGCAGCGGTACAACACTATCTAATTG
>JAOPHQ010004480.1:0-14397 GCA_030340625.1 Merluccius polli
CGCTTAACCCCAACACGCAACACGCTTAACCCTAACACGCAACACGCTTAACCCCAACACGCAACACGCTTAACCCCAACACGCAACACGCTTAACCCCAACACGCAACACGCTTAACCCCAACACGCAACACGCTTAACCCTAACACGCAACACGCTTAACCCCAACACGCAACGCGCTGCCTTCCTCCGGCTGCTAACACACAGATGTCCTGTCCATCTTGTCTTCATCCAACCGTCAGTCAGATGAAGACAACTCTGAATCTAAACGTTAATGTTGTTAATATTGTTGTTAATGTTAATATAGACGCAAATGTTGTGTAGACAAGCGTCTGTTCTGTCTGTCTCTTCCTGTCTGTCCTGTTTCTGTCTCTCTCTCTTCCTGTCTGTCCTGTTTCTGTCTCTCTCTCTCTTCCTGTCTGTCCTGTTTCTGTCTCTCTCTCTTCCTGTCTGTTCTGTTTCTGTCTCTCTCTTCCTGTCTGTTCTGTTTCTGTCTCTCTCTCTTCCTGTCTGTCCTGTTTCTGTCTCTCTCTTCCTGTCTCTTCTGTTTCTGTCTCTCTCTCTTCCTGTCTGTTCTGTTTCTGTCTCTCTCTCTTCCTGTCTGTCCTGTTTCTGTCTGTTCTGTTTCTGTCTCTCTCTTCCAGTCTCTTCTGTTTCTGTCTGTTCTGTTTCTGTCTCTCTCTTCCTGTCTCTTCTGTTTCTGTCTGTTCTGTTTCTGTCTCTCTCTCTTCCTGTCTCTTCTGTTTCTGTCTCTCTCTCTTCCTGTCTCTTCTGTTTCTGTCTCTCTCTCTTCCTGTCTCTTCTGTTTCTGTCTCTCTCTCTTCCTGTCTGTCTCTGTCTCTTCCTGTCTCTTGTGTCTGCATTCCTGTCTCTCTGCGGGTCAGACTGGACCCTGTGCTCCACTAAAATGGTCTTCTGCTCTTCTCCGCTAATCCTGTAGGGGGCGGCATTCCTCACGGTGCGTTGCCGGACATGGGGGGGAACACGGGCGGACTAGGGGCGTCCCTAGCCCCGCCCCTAGCCCCGCCCCTAACCCGCTGGACGGACACGCATGACACTGTCCCGCCCCCCGCTGACACGCCCACGGCTAACGCCGAGGCGAGCGTCGCGGCTAATGCTAAGGCTAAGGCTAACGCTAACTCAGTAGAGCCGCAATATCCCGCCGCTAAGAGTCCCAGCAAAGGCGCCAAGCGAGGCAGCGTCACTTGGGCCCCCGAACTGGAGTCGGGATCAGGTTCAGTATCGGCCGTGGTCTCAGACACGCCCCTAGCCCCGCCCCTGGCCCCGCCCACAGCCCCGCCCATAACCCCAGCCTGCGATGGCGAGGCGGGGGCTGTAGGGGGCAGCAGAGAGCTGATAGAAAAGCGTAAGTTCTCTGTAGACGCCGCAGCACAGAGACCCAGGAGCGACTCGACAGGTGAGGACATACCTGGAGAAACATCTCATCACGCCGCACACACAAACCGGTTCTTCTCCCCCCCCCCCCCCCCCCCCCCCCAAGGTGTGGAAACGTGTTTTTAGTCAATTTATCTGTCATTGCTTTAGAGACAATTACAGAACATGTTGCCCCTCAGTAAATCATTTCAAGAAAGAATCCTCCATCACAAACATCTGAATAATAATAATGTCTATAAGTAATAATGTCTATAAGTAATAATGTCTATAAGTAATGATGTCTATAAGTAATAATGTCTATAAGTAATAATGTCTAAAGTATCTTCAGGTGAGAATGTTCTTCCAAAGGTAAGTCACTGTGAAGCTAACTGAGGTCCAACACGCAGCAGTAGATATTCCTCACAGCAAATTAAAGCTTCAGTCACTTCCCCACTGAGGTCTGTTCCTGTGTACAACACCGCCCCCTATGGGCGGCCACTGCACATAACCCAGAGGATGACATAGCAAGTAGGTCTATGACATCACAGGAACGAGCCAATCACTGCCTGTCCCTGAGGAACGGCTCAACCAACACAACAGAACCGGACACTAGTGATATAAAACAATAGAGATGGTTACTCGCTGAAATAAGCACTTAAATATAATAATATCAAAACACTAAAGAGTTTTTATCTATAGATTGTAATTATTAAAGTACTTTTAGTGGGACAAATGTAATGGATGTAATTTAATCAAAATTGTGAATTGGATTACTATTGACACCCACATAGAAACCAGGCGGCTTTGTTAGGGAAAACTATTAAATATGATTAAATATTAAAATACTGCAGCATTAGCTCTAAGGTTAGCATTAGCACAAGCAGGTACATGTTAAAGTTGAAGGTACAGTTGTGTTGTGGTTTGATGCTATTCCATGATATCACATGTAATGACATTTAATTCCCTTTAATGAGGTAATGTGTCATTATTCTGCAGTAATATAAATGGTTTTGTCTGTGGATACATTAAAACTGTCTCCTACTCCGTTAATACTGTAAAACATAACGTTGGCGGTGGCTTGAAACTGAAGCTGGTGGGTCAGAGACATCAACGTCTGGGAGGTCTTCATAGTCCATCTAGAGGTCCCTTGATGTTCCTCCAAGTTCACAATATTCACAAACATGCTGTTTGTATTATTTAGTAATTTCGCAGACACATTTATCCAAAGTGACTCCTGGCGCCACTAGAAACAACAGAGGCGGCGGGTCGATCCCAGAGCTTCAGTTTCTACTGACCTCCACAACCTCAGCCCTCGGTTGAAACGATGTCACTCTCCCCCCCCCCACCCAGCCTCCCCCGCGCCTCCCTTCGGCATCAGCGTCCTGGAGTGCGTTCGGGACGCCATGGTGCTGGCGTGGAAGCAGCCCGCCTTCGCCGGCGGCGCCGACATCACCGGCTACTTCGTGGACTACCGCGAGGTCAGCGGCGGCGCGGCGGGGCAGTGGCACGAGGCCAACACCCGGGAGGTCAGCGAGAGAGCCTACAGGGTGAGTCTCCACCGCACCCCCGCTCAGACCACACACCCCTTCTAACCCTAACCCTAACCCTAACCCTAACCCTAACCCGCTCAGACCACACACCCCTTCAAACCCTAACCCTACAGGGTGAGTCTCCACCGCACCCCCGCTCAGACCACACACCCCTTCAAACCCTAACCCTAACCCTAACCCTAACCCTAACCCTAACCCGCTCAGACCACACACCACTTCAAACCCTAACCCTAACCCTAACCCTAACCCGCTCAGACCACACACCACTTCAAACCCTAACCCTAACCCTACAGGGTGAGTCTCCACCGCACCCCCGCTCAGACCACACACCACTTCTAACCCTAACCCTAACCCTAACCCTAACCCTAACCCGCTCAGACCACACACCCCTTCAAACCCTAACCCTAACCCTAACCCTAACCCTAACCCGCTCAGACCACACACCACTTCTAACCCTAACCCTAACCCTAACCCTAACCCTAACCCGCTCAGACCACACACCACTTCTAACCCTAACCCTAACCCTAACCCTAACCCGCTCAGACCACACACCACTTCTAACCCTAACCCTACAGGGTGAGTCTCCACCGCACCCCCGCTCAGACCACACACCCCTTCAAACCCTAACCCTAACCCTACAGGGTGAGTCTCCACCGCACCCCCGCTCAGACCACACACCCCTTCAAACCCTAACCCTAACCCTACAGGGTGAGTCTCCACCGCACCCCCGCTCAGACCACACACCACTTCTAACCCTAACCCTACAGGGTGAGTCTCCACCGCACCCCCGCTCAGACCACACACCCCTTCAAACCCTAACCCTAACCCTACAGGGTGAGTCTCCACCGCACCCCCGCTCAGACCACACACCACTTCAAACCCTAACCCTACAGGGTGAGTCTCCACCGCACCCCCGCTCAGACCACACACCACTTCTAACCCTAACCCTACAGGGTGAGTCTCCACCGCACCCCCGCTCAGACCACACACCACTTCAAACCCTAACCCTAACCCTAACCCCCCGCTCAGACCACACACCACTTCAAACCCTAACCCTAACCCTAACCCTAACCCTAATTAGGGTTTGAACCCTAACCTCAGTCTGATTTTGGAAGGTGGAATTTGGAAGTTGGAAGTTTAGGGGCTGATTTTGGAAGGTATTTTTCATAAATTTCCAGAAAGGTTACAGTACAAAAGGTTAGGGTTTAAGGTTAGGGTTCGTCAACCCTAACCCTAGAAAAATATTTTCAAAACTCTGTCATTTGTTTCCTTTGAGTTATAGTGTTTTGAAAAAACGTTGCAATTCCACCAATGACCATGCAAAATTCGGGGGCGCTAGTCCAAATCTTTATTTGGAAGTTGGAAGTTGGAAGTTGGAAGTGCCTTTAATTTGGAAGTGGATTTTTCACCACCAGGGGGCAGATGGATTTTATGCTGAATTTGGAAGTTGGAAGTGCCTTTAATTTGGAAGTGGATTGAACATATGTAGATTTGGAAGTTGGAAGTTGTCATTTTTGTCAGAGTGTCACCATTGAACATATGTAGATTTGGAAGTTGGAAGTAGGTAAATGTCCTGAATTTGGAAGTTGGAAGTGCCTTTAATTTGGAAGTGGATTGAACATATGTAGATTTGGAAGTTGGAAGTTGTCATTTTTGTCAGAGTGTCACCATTGAACATATGTAGATTTGGAAGTTGGAAGTAGGTAAATGTCCTGAAGTTGGAAGTTGGAAGTTTTGTCAGAGTGTCACCATTGAACATGTGTAGATTTGGAAGTTGGAAGTTGTCATTTTTGTAACATTAATAATAATCACACATTAGTCATATTTTTATGAAGTCATTTATTAAAAATAATAAAAAATATTAAAAATATTAAGGTTCAGGTCCAGCAAAGGATGACACAAGTGTGACGGCTTCATCACTCTCATCGGTGTCACTGATTTCCATCTCAACCTCACTCTCTCCATTATGGACCATGTCAATAACATCCCGCACACTGTATCGCGGCTCTCTCCTTGCTGGTGGCATTCTGAAAATAAAATATCAATTAATTAACATGTATGTATATATATATATATATATATATATATATATATGTTTTATATATTGTAGTACATAACCTGAAGGAATAGATAGGGTGGTGGACCAAGTGCTCAGGGTAGAAATGCTTTCCAGGCAGACAATACTGTCTGCCTGGTAAGTCGCTTTGGACAAAAGCGTCTGCTAAATTCCCTACATGTAAATGTAAATGCGTGTATGTATGTGTGTGTGTGTGTGTGTGTGTGTGTGTGTGTTGTATTGAGACTCACTGTCTGTTATGTTTTGTATGGAAAGAGACAAGAGAATGTTTTCAAAATAAATGTTTTCTAAAATATGATCAATAATGTGTAAACCATCAACATGGAGAATATAGAAGGGGGATATAAAACTAAAAGATGGCTTTGGGTTTCAGATACATTTTCTGATGTATTATTGATTTATTTTTGACCTACTTCCAAATTCAAAATTGTAGACATGAACCAATTGCTGTTGGTGGACTTAGACTATACATTGATTTTTAATGAACTTCAGGACATTTACCTAATTCCAACTTCCAAATCTACATATGTTCAATGGTGACACTGACAAAAATGACAACTTCCAGATTGCAACTTCCAACTTCCAGCTTCCAACTTCCATTTCCAGCTTCCAGAATCCAACTTCCAACTTCCAAATCTACATATGTTCAATGGTGACACTCTGACAAAACTTCCAACTTCCAAATCTACATATGTTCAATGGTGACACTCTGACAAAACTTCCAACTTCCAAATCTACATATGTTCAATGGTGACACTGACAAAAATGACAACTTCCAGATTGCAACTTCCAACTTCCAGCTTCCAACTTCCATTTCCAGCTTCCAGAATCCAACTTCCAACTTCCAAATCTACATATGTTCAATGGTGACACTCTGACAAAACTTCCAACTTCCAAATCTACATATGTTCAATGGTGACACTCTGACAAAACTTCCAACTTCCAAATCTACATATGTTCAATGGTGACACTCTGACAAGACTTCCAACTTCCAAATCTACATATGTTCAATGGTGACACTGACAAGAATGACAACTTCCAGATTGCAACTTCCAACTTCCAGCTTCCAACTTCCATTTCCAGCTTCCAGAATCCAACTTCCAACTTCCAAATCTACATATGTTCAATGGTGACACTGACAAAAATGACAACTTCCAGATTGCAACTTCCAACTTCCAGCTTCCAACTTCCATTTCCAGCTTCCAGAATCCAACTTCCAACTTCCAAATCTACATATGTTCAATGGTGACACTCTGACAAAACTTCCAACTTCCAAATCTACATATGTTCAATGGTGACACTCTGACAAAACTTCCAACTTCCAAATCTACATATGTTCAATGGTGACACTCTGACAAAACTTCCAACTTCCAAATCTACATATGTTCAATGGTGACACTCTGACACAACTTCCAACTTCCAAATCTACATATGTTCAATGGTGACACTCTGACAAAACTTCCAACTTCCAAATCTACATATGTTCAATGGTGACACTCTGACAAAACTTCCAACTTCCAAATCTACATATGTTCAATGGTGACACTGACAAAAATGACAACTTCCAGATTGCAACTTCCAACTTCCAGCTTCCAACTTCCATTTCCAGCTTCCAGAATCCAACTTCCAACTTCCAAATCTACATATGTTCAATGGTGACACTCTGACAAAACTTCCAACTTCCAAATCTACATATGTTCAATGGTGACACTCTGACAAAACTTCCAACTTCCAAATCTACATATGTTCAATGGTGACACTCTGACAAAACTTCCAACTTCCAAATCTACATATGTTCAATGGTGACACTGACAAAAATGACAACTTCCAGATTGCAACTTCCAACTTCCAGCTTCCAACTTCCATTTCCAGCTTCCAGAACCAACTTCCAACTTCCAAATCTACATATGTTCAATGGTGACACTCTGACAGAACTTCCAACTTCCAGATTCGGTACCCCTCTCCTTTTTGGAAGCGGGGCTAAACGATGACTGAGTTCTGAAAAGGAGCCATTTCCTCTGCAGGCGTGTTCACCATCCCTAAAATAGCCCAGAGTCTTATTTTGGGGCATTTCTGTCTTTTCATTGTGGAACGGTAGACACTTCCAGATTGGGTAGGTCAAACTTTGAACCCTTATAACTTTGTGAAAGAAAGGCCTAGAGGCATGAGGCCAAGTGTTTTGGAAAGGTCTGAATGAGCTCTTCCCAGCATATGTCGTCATCAAGAGATGGCACTAGTTGTTGATATAGAAATCAAATTTGGAACACTTTGCGAAACAAAAAGTTAAATTGGACTCTGCAGGCGTGTTCGCCATCCCTGAAATAGCCCAGTGTCTTATTTTGGGGCATTTCTGTTGTTTCATTGTGGAATGGTTTTCACTTCCACATTCGGTACCCCTCTCCTTTTGGAAGCGGGGCTAAACCATGACTGAGTTCTGAAAAGGAGCCATTTCCTCTGCAGGCGTGTTCACCATCCCTAAAATAGCCCAGAGTCTTATTTTAGGGCATTTCTGTCTTTTCATTGTGGAACGGTAGACACTTCCAGATTGGGTACTCCGCTCATTTTGGAAGGCCTCACTTGACCTATTGACATTTGGGAAGCGTTCAACGGTGCCGCTCTGCCATCTTAAGAGGCTGAAGCTCCAAACTTATAGCCAAAGGAGAAGGTTGTTGGTGCTACAACATACCTCAAGTTTGGACAGAAAAACCATTTCCTTGGCTTTTTACAGAGGGTGAAAGGTGCTTCCAAAAGGCAATATAAGTGAATGGGGAAAACCCTAACCTACTAATTTCGTGACCTTTCGAGATAGCGAGTGGTACCAAAACGCATACACGCGTCCCTCTTGTTCCCATGAACGACATATGCGACAGTCGGCCTTTTTCACCCAACAGAAAAAAAATTCCTTGTTAAGGTCAGTTTTTCTATCAGAACTACTCAGAAGTGTAACCCCCAAGTGCTTCTCGCTCAGCATTTGGGCAAGAGACCAATTAAGAGACAGGAAGGTGTCAGCGCCCCGAGACTTGACGAGCTGTTCACAGGGTCTGACTGGGACCTCCACTCCGAATCTCAGCCCTCTGCGACCTCAGGGTCGCCAACCCTAACCCTAACCCCTCCCCCGAAAAGTCAAATTTTGAACCCTTATAACTTTGTGAAAGAAAGGCCTAGAGGCATGAGGCCAAGTGTTTTGGAAAGGTCTGAATGAGCTCTTCCCAGCATATGTCGTCATCAAGAGATGGCACTAGTTCTTGATATAGAAATCAAATTTGGAACACTTTGCGAAACGAAAAGTTAAATTGGACTCTGCAGGCGTGTTCGCCAACCCTGAAATAGCCCAGTGTCTTATTTTGGGGCATTTCTGTTGTTTCATTGTGGAATGGTTTTCACTTCCAGATTCGGTACCCCTCTCCTTTTGGAAGCGGGGCTAAACCATGACTGAGTTCTGAAAAGGAGCCATTCCCTCTGCAGGCGTGTTCACCCTCCCTGAAATAGCCCAGTGTCTTATTTTGGGACATTTCTGTTGTTTCATTGTGGAATGGTAGTCACTTCCAGATTGGGTACTCCGCTCATTTTGGAAGCGGGGATTCAAACTTCCAACTTCCAAATATACATATGTTCAATGGTGACACTCTGACAGAACTTCCAACTTCCAGATTCGCTACCCCTCTCCTTTTTGGAAGCGGGGCTAAACGATGACTGAGTTCTGAAAAGGAGCCATTTCCTCTGCAGGCGCGTTCACCATCCCTAAAATAGCCCAGAGTCTTATTTTGGGGCATTTCTGTCTTTTCATTGTGGAACGGTAGACACTTCCAGATTGGGTACTCCGCTCATTTTGGAAGGCCTCACTTGACCTATTGACATTTGGGAAGCGTTCAACGGTGCCGCTCTGTCATCTTAAGAGGCTGAAGCTCCAAACTTATAGCCAAAGGAGAAGGTTGTTGGTGCTACAACATACCTCAAGTTCGGACAGAAAAACCATTTCCTTGGCTTTTTACAGAGGGTGAAAGGTGCTTCCAAAAGGCAATATAAGTGAATGGGGAAAACCCTAACCTACTAATTTCGTGACCTTTCGAGATAGCGAGAGGTACCAAAACGCATACACGCGTCCCTCTTGTTCCCATGAACGACATATGCGACAGTCGGCCTTTTTCACCCAACAGAAAAAAAATTCCTTGTTAAGGTCACTTTTTCCATCAGAACTACTCAGAAGTGTAGCCCCCAAGTGCTTCTCGCTCAGCATTTGGTCAAGAGACCAATTAAGAGACAGGAAGGTGTCAGCGCCCCGAGACTTGACGAGCTGTTCACAGGGTCTGACTGGGACCTCCACTCCGAATCTCAGCCCTCTGGGACCTCAGGGTCGCCAACCCTAACCCTAACCCCTCCCCCGAAAAGTCAAATTTTGAACCCTTATAACTTTGTGAAAGAAAGGCCTAGAGGCATGAGGCCAAGTGTTTTGGAAAGGTCTGAATGAGCTCTTTCCAGCATATGTCGTCATCAAGAGATGGCACTAGTACTTGATATAGAAATCAAATTTGGAACACTTTGCGAAACGAAAAGTTAAATTGGGCTCTGCAGGCGTGTTCGCCATCCCTGAAATAGCCCAGTGTCTTATTTTGGGGCATTTCTGTTGTTTCATTGTGGAATGGTTTTCACTTCCACATTCGGTACCCCTCTCCTTTTGGAAGCGGGGCTAAACCATGACTGAGTTCTGAAAAGGAGCCATTCCCTCTGCAGGCGCGTTCACCCTCCCTGAAATAGCCCAGTGTCTTATTTTGGGACATTTCTGTTGTTTCATTGTGGAATGGTAGTCACTTCCAGATTGGGTACTCCGCTCTTTTTGGAAGGCCTCACTTGACCTATTGACATTTGGGAAGCGTTCAACGGTGCCGCTCTGTCATCTTAAGAGGCTGAAGCTCCAAACTTATAGCCAAAGGAGAAGGTTGTTGGTGCTACAACATACCTCAAGTTCGGACAGAAAAACCATTTCCTTGGCTTTTTACAGAGGGTGAAAGGTGCTTCCAAAAGGCAATATAAGTGAATGGGGAAAACGCTAACCTGCTCATTGTGTGACCTTTCGAGATAGCGAGAGGTTCCAAAACGCATTCACGTGTCCATCTTGTTCCCATGAACGACATATGCGACAGTCTGCCTTTTTCACCCAACAGAAAAAAAGAAATTCATTGTTTAGTTTCACTTCCAGATTGGGTACTCCGCTCATTTTGGAAGGCCTCATTTGACCTATTGACATTTGGGAAGCGTTCAACGGTGCCGCTCTGCCATCTTAAGAGGCTGAAGCTCCAAACTTATAGCCAAAGGAGAAGGTTGTTGGTGCTACAACATACCTCAAGTTCGGACAGAAAAACCATTTCCTTGGCTTTTTACAGAGGGTGAAAGGTGCTTCCAAAAGGCAATATAAGTGATTGGGGAACCCTAACCTACTAATTTCGTGACCTTTCGAGATAGCGAGAGGTTCCAAAACGCATTCACGTGTCCATCTTGTTCCCATGAACGACATATCCGACAGTCGGCCTTTTCCACCCAACAGAAAAAAAATTCCCTGTTAAGGTCACTTTTTCCATCAGAACTACTCAGAAGTGTAGCCCCCAAGTGCTTCTCGCTCAGCATTTGGTCAAGAGACCAATTAAGAGACAGGAAGGTGTCAGGGCCCCGAGACTTGACGAGCTGTTCACAGGGTCTGACTGGGACCTCCACTCCGAATCTCAGCCCTCTGGGACCTCAGGGTCGCCAACCCTAACCCTAACCCCTCCCCCGAAAGGTCAAACTTTGAACCCTTATAACTTTGTGAAGGAAAGGCCTAGAGGAATGAGGCCAAGTGTTTTGGAAAGGTCTGAATGAGCTCTTTCCAGCACATGTCATCATCAATAGAAGGCACTATTTCTTGATATAGAAATTACATTTGGAACACTTTGTGAAACTAAAAGTTAAATTGGACTCTGCAGGCATGTTCGCCATCCCTGAAATAGCCCAGTGTCTTATTTTGGGGCATTTCTATTGTTTCATTGTGGAATGGTTTTCACTTCCAGATTCGGTACCCCTCTCCTTTTGGAAGCGGGGCTAAACCATGACTGAGTTCTGAAAAGGAGCCATTCCCTCTGCAGGCGCGTTCACCCTCCCTGAAATAGCCCAGGGTCTTATTTTGGGACATTTCTGTTGTTTCATTGTGGAATGGTAGTCACTTCCAGATTGGGTACTCCGCTCATTTTGGAAGGCCTCACTTGACCTATTGACATTTGGGAAGCGTTCAACGGTGCCGCTCTGCCATCTTAAGAGGCTGAAGCTCCAAACTTATAGCCAAAAGAGAAGGTTGTTGGTGCTACAACATACCTCAAGTTCGGACAGAAAAACCATTTCCTTGGCTTTTTACAGAGGGTGAAAGGTGCTTCCAAAAGGCAATTCTAAGTGATTGGGGAAAACCCTAACCTACTAATTTCGTGACCTTTCGAGATAGCGAGTGGTACCAAAATGCATTCACGTGTCCCTCTTGTTCCCATGAATGACATATGCGACAGTCTGCCTTTTTCACCCAACAGAAAAAAAGAAATTCCTTGTTTAGTTTCACTTCCAGATTGGGTACTCCGCTCATTTTGGAAGGCCTCATTTGACCTATTGACATTTGGGAAGCGTTCAACGGTGCCGCTCTGCCATCTTAAGAGGCTGAAGCTCCAAACTTATAGCCAAAGGAGAAGGTTGTTGGTGCTACAACATACCTCAAGTTTGAACAGAAAAACCATTTCCTTGGCTTTTTACAGAGGGTGAAAGGTGCTTCCAAAAGGCAATATAAGTGATTGGGGAACCCTAACCTACTAATTTCGTGACCTTTCGAGATAGCGAGTGGTACCAAAACGCATACACGCGTCCCTCTTGTTCCCATGAACGACATATGCGACAGTCGGCCTTTTTCACCCAACAGAAAAAAAATTCCCTGTTAAGGTCACTTTTTCCATCAGAACTACTCAGAAGTGTAGCCCCCAAGTGCTTCTCGCTCAGCATTTGGTCAAGAGACCAATTAAGAGACAGGAAGGTGTCAGCGCCCCGAGACTTGACAAGCTTGTCACAGGGTCTGACTGGGACCTCCACTCCGAATCTCAGCCCTCTGGGACCTCAGGGTCGCCAACCCTAACCCTAACCCCTCCCCCGAAAGGTCAAACTTTGAACCCTTATAACT
Organism: Merluccius polli; assembly: GCA_030340625.1. Classification (NCBI taxonomy): domain Eukaryota; kingdom Metazoa; phylum Chordata; class Actinopteri; order Gadiformes; family Merlucciidae; genus Merluccius; species Merluccius polli. The sequence goes on from JAOPHQ010004480.1 coordinate 12,184, forward strand.
TTGTGAAGGAAAGGCCTAGAGGAATGAGGCCAAGTGTTTTGGAAAGGTCTGAATGAGCTCTTTCCAGCACATGTCATCATCAATAGAAGGCACTATTTCTTGATATAGAAATTACATTTGGAACACTTTGTGAAACGAAAAGTTAAATTGGACTCTGCAGGCATGTTCGCCATCCCTGAAATAGCCCAGTGTCTTATTTTGGGGCATTTCTGTTGTTTCATTGTGGAATGGTAGTCACTTCCAGATTCGGTAACCCCTCTCCTTTTGGAAGCGGGGATTCCAACTTCCAACTTCCAAATCTACACATGTTCAATGGTGACACTCTGACAAAAATTCCAACTTCAGAACATTTACCTACTTCCAACTTCCAAATCTACACATGTTCAATGGTGAGACTAACCCTAACCCCTCCCCCGAAAGGTCAAACTTTGAACCCTTATAACTTTGTGAAAGAAAGGCCTAGAGGCATGAGGCCAAGTGTTTTGGAAAGGTCTGAATGAGCTCTTCCCAGCATATGTCGTCATCAAGAGATGGCACTAGTTCTTGATATAGAAATCAAATTTGGAACACTTTGCGAAACGAAAAGTTAAATTGGACTCTGCAGGCGTGTTCGCCATCCCTGAAATAGCCCAGTGTCTTATTTTGGGGCATTTCTGTTGTTTCATTGTGGAATGGTAGTCACTTCCAGATTCGGTAACCCCTCTCCTTTTGGAAGCGGGGATTCCAACTTCCAACTTCCAAATCTACACATGTTCAATGGTGACACTCTGACAAAAATTCCAACTTCAGGACATTTACCTACTTCCAACTTCCAAATCTACACATGTTCAATGGTGACACTCTGACAAGAATGACAACTTCCAACTTCCAAATCTACATTTGTTCAATGGTGACACTCTGACAAAAATGACAACTTCCAACTTCAGGACATTTACCTACTTCCAACTTCCAAATCTACACATGTTCAATGGTGACACTCTGACAAAAATGACAACTTCCAACTTCCAAATCTACATATGTTCAATGGTGACACTTTGACAAAAATGACAACTTCCAACTTCAGGACATTTACCTACTTCCAACTTCCAAATCTACATATGTTCAATGGTGACACTTTGACAAAAATGACAACTTCCAACTTCAGGACATTTACCTACTTCCAACTTCCAAATCTACATATGTTCAATGGTGACACTCTGACAAAAATGACAACTTCCAACTTCAGGACACATATAGCTACTTCCAACTTCCAAATTGTAGACATGAACCGATTGCTGAGTGTATGAATACATTTTGAATTAGCTTCCAAATCGCTGATGTTTAATTTTAACATGGTACACTACTGCCCCTAGAGTTTTCCGAATTTTACTTCCAAATCCAGACATTCATTTTTTTCGACTCAGTGGTGCCCCCTTTTGCATGGGAGTTCGATTTTCCAAATTCCAAATTCAGCTTCCAACTTCCATCTTCCATCTTCCAACTTCCATTTACAACTTCCAGATTCCAACTTCCAAGTTCCGAATCTACATATGTTCAATGGTGGCACTTAGACAAAAATTCCAAAATGGACAGTGTACGGTGGGGGTGAATTTGGGCTTTCCAAATCGGCTATACAAACCCATGTTAAATCGGCTCCAAACCCTAACCCTAACCCCGCTCAGACCACACACCACTTCTAACCCTAACCCTAACCCTAACCCTAACCCTAACCCCGCTCAGACCACACACCACTTCTAACCCTAACCCTACAGGGTGAGTCTCCACCGCACCCCCGCTCAGACCACACACCACTTCAAAGTAAAGGTCCCCCCTTGGGAAATGATCTATTCCACGAATACTGAGTCAGTCCTTTCTCAACCAATCCAACCAACTGGTGTGTATTGTAGGAATTTTAACCTGAATAACCAAATCTATTAAACCATATATACATATATATATATATATATATATATATATATATATATGTGTATATCTAGAGGATTGAGTTTGAGAAGAACTTGTGTCTGCTGTCTTCCTGTGCAGGTGTGTGACCTGGAGGAAAACAGGAAGTACCAGTTCCAGGTGCGTGCGGCCAACATGGCAGGGGTGGGCATTCCCTCGTTGCCTAGCGACACCTTCCTCTGTGAGGAGTGGACCATCGCTGTGCCAGGTGAGGAAGACTATGGTACCCAATCACCCCCCCCCCCCCCCCCCCCCCCCCCCCCCCCCCCCCCC
>JAOPHQ010004481.1:0-20942 GCA_030340625.1 Merluccius polli
AAACCACAAGGGTCTAAATTCACCAGTGAAGTCTGTCATCACTGCTCAACCACAAGGGTGCAATGCCATCACTTGTAACACAAACATTGTTTTATGTCAGCACAGAGCTATTTGTGATATGTATTCATGGCCCAAATGTTTTTTTCTAAATGGATTAGCGACACCTTCAACACCTCAATCAAAGCCGACATTGTTTGATCCCATCCTGTAGGATTCAATGTCAGCGGATGATGTCATGTCAGTGCTTTTTAACCTGTCATCTCTCTATGACCTTTGTGACCGCCGGCTGTTGACCTTGTCCTGTTAAATAGGCTGACACCTCAGAAGCGTTAAAGGCAAGGTGAGCTGAAAACACACACACACACACACACACACACACAAGTGGCCAGTATTGGCATGCACACCATCATACAGGATAAACCAGTGTTTCGGGTGTGTGTGTGTGTGTGTGTGTGGGGGGGGGGGGGGGGGGGGAGGAGAGAGAGAGAAGAAACGTTATGTAACCATCACTGATGTACACTGGCTGACACCTGGCAACATCAGCATGAACCCACAGGCACTTTCCTGCAGGGAAGGAGGGAGAGAGAGAGAGAGAGAGAGAGAGAGAGAGAGAGAGAGAGAGAGAGAGAGAGAGAGAGAGAGAGAGAGAGAGAGAGAGAGAGAGAGCGCAGATGGGTTGGGACGGGGGCTGGCGGGCTGGTGGTGGGGGTGCAAAAAGGGACGTGGAGCATAAAATGCGAGCAAGTTCACAAGAATATTAATAATAGATATCAAACCCATATAGGTGCTTCTATTTCTGAGCGATCCCCGAGCCGAGTGGCTGTCCTCCTCCTCCTCACAGCGGTAATGTGCTGCTGGATGGAGGAGACACTGTGTGTGACCTGTTTTGGTCATGTATCGTTAGGATGACGGTCTGCAGCCAAAACCATAGCAACGGCCCAACCGCCGGCCAGCAGGCCTCGCTGCAGGAGGACCGCTTGATTGCAGCGATACGGAACAAAAACACGTCCCACCAAAGACTTGCTCGGTTTTGTTATCGTTCACCGCTCATTGCTCACACACACACACACACGTGACAAATAATGAATCTTAAACTTATTCAGAAAGCAACTTCTCTAGGGACTGCTGAATGTGAATATTATCCGGGACACACTGTTTATTTGCCGTTATTTGCCAGCAGATAACGCGCAAAGAAACACACTGTGCAAGTCGACAGTTAAATCTGCTCCACTTATTGTGCTGTAAATACATTTTCTATGCCATGGGCAGCTGCCCGACTGTGACGGTAATTACATGTATTAAAACTGGTGGCGGTGGCGGCGGTGGTAATAAAAAGTCCAAGATTAGAAGTGTGAGGTAAATATTGTGTTTAATAAACAAACATCAGGGAACTGACATTAGTCTGTGGATGGGGGAGGGGGGCGGGGGGAATATGAAGCACAACGCACATGGGTAGAGGTGGGGGGAAATATTTATCTGTTACACAATGTGCTCCGTACAGCAGGAGCAGGAAGTTCTATATAATATACAGATCAGGATCCAAGTCTACCGTACAAAAACTTAGCAGCAACATGTTAACATTGGAGACCAAGGGGGCTAACAAAGTAGTTTCATTTAGAAAAAAGTCACAGTATTCTTTTAAGCATAAATTTGTTAAAAAGGTAAAAACAGTTCTAAGCATCCTCTAGGGTCATTGCTACTCACAACATTTCTGTGTGTGAAATACATAGGGAAATTATCTATACATTTATACTCTAATATAAAGACCTTCTCGTAATGGCACAGTACAAACTCTCAGGAAACGCGACAAAAATATACAATGTTTTCACGTCACATTTGAAGATGTAACTAAGGTTTCTGGCAAACACAATAGTTTCAGTGGTCAAAAAGACACCAACAACTTCTCTTTGACCAAATAAAGGACACCATTTTGTTAGTTCAGCTATTTTGACAGATTATGTCTTTTAATACAAAAATAAGAGGACAAATATAAATTAATATATATTAAAAGAATCAGATTGATACACGGGGAGGTCTACTGAATAAGCACAGGTATTTATGATACAATAAATACTTGTAATTTGTGAATGAGCTGGGTTGAAGAATGTCATGTTTTTAATTGGCCACTGATGTCTACTACATAACTCCTTCCGTGGATGAGTTTGTTTTTCATTGTGTATCTTTGTGAGTGTTAATTTGTATAATTTGATAAATATTATTTGATATAATAATATTTAGGTTGTTCAGTAGCTGAATATGATGTGAGGTGTGTGTATATGTGTGTGTGCGTGTGTGGGCGTGCGTGCGGCATGTGTGTGTGCATGTGTGCGTGTTTGTGTGCGTGTTTGTGTGTGTATGTGTGTGTGTGTGTGTGTGTGTGTGTGTGTGTGTGTGTGTAGTCCAGTAGGTTCATGCACACACGTGCACACAGTCTCAAGAGGTTTCAGGAGGTCAGAGGAGGAAAAACTGCCTGACTACTCAGCCGGGATGATGATGTTGTAGTTGTTGTTGTGTTGTAGAGGTTTGCACGGCCTCCCTCTTTTCCGACTCCTTTGCTTCACCTTTAGCGCCCTCTAGCGGTGAGTCCGTGCTACTACCAGTTAGGGAACTCCTACAAACAAAACACATTGAGAGGGAGGAGGAGGGGCTTCTACAGGAAGTGGTCATCGATTAGAGAGACCTGTGAGTCTGCCAGGGAGGAGAGGAAGTGGCATACTGGTTGAGTCATCATGAGACACATACAATTAAATGCAGATGGAAAGAAAAAGTCAACTGTGTTTTTTTGTCTTTTTCTCCACTTCATAATAAAAATAAGTCTGTTTTTGTACTTTACAATATAATCCAACATCTCCAAGGAGGAAGCATCGATCATCAGTCCAACACTGGCAAGAAAAAAAAAAGGATCTTTTTTTTGTAGTTTTTTTTTTTTTAGCTGTTTCACTTGTTTTTGAATTTTTTTTTTCATGGTTTTTACAAAATTTGGGAGGGGCGAGGGGGGGGGGGGGGGTACTTGGAAAGGTGGAGGTTTTTTTTCTGGGTGGAGGTGGGGGGGGGGGGGGGGGGGGAGATGTGGGAGTGTGGAGCAAGGTTGAAGGAGGAAAGGAGGAAGGACGGAAGGATGGAAGGAAGGACGGACGGGCGGGGCGCACAAAACAGGGAAGTCTTCCGTTGAGGGTGTGTTTTTTCTTCTTCTTCTTTTATTATTATTTTTTTTTGTTTTTCTGTTTGTTTTTTTCTCCCCACATTTTCTACGAGGAACACTTTGTACAGCCGCATTTCACCACCTTCTCCACCTCCTGGACGAAGGACGAGCCGTCGGTGCACTGGAAGGTGTATTTCCTGCGCTTGCTGCGGAGCGGGGTGCAGCAGGAGCCTTCCTGCCCCGCGTCTCCTCCTCCTCCACCTCCTCCTCCTCCTCCCCCTCCTCCTCCTCCTCCTCCTCCTGGGCAGCTCCCGCGGCACTCTAGGCGGGAGACCTTCTCCTGGGTCTGGCACGCCGCGTAGCCTTGCTGTCTCTGGTAGACATCTCGGACCCGTTCCCCTCGGCAGGCCACCTCTGAAGACCCCCGCCACACACACACACACACACACACACACACACACACACACACACACACACACACACACACACACACACAGGGAACAGTGTCAGTGTCATCATGACATCATGGCTCTTGATAGCTCGATCCACTCTCCCTGTACGCCAAAGCCCGTCGTCTTGACGTTAGGGAGGAAGCGGTTATCATTTCGGTCATACGTTTAGTTTCACATTTCTCCCTACTCCCTTCACAGAGGAGTCATCATAGGACAAACACAGGTGTCTCTCATAACACTCAATATGGGTCTGCTACTTAGAGTTTATGTACCAGGGCACGGGTAGTAGACTAAAAGTAGTGAAGATAAGTCTACTATCCGTGCCCTGGTACATAAAAGGAGCATATTTACCATAATTAGTGTTATGAGAGACATCTATGTTTGTCCTACTGATGACGCCTCTATTAAACAGGTCTATTGCCACTAATCATGCATGCATTTCAACATTGCCATCGACTAAATAACCAGAAAGGGCAGCAGAAAGGGGACAATGAAAAGGGCCACTTGGGCCATTTTGTAGGACAATGAAGGTGTCAGAGATGTGCAGAGATAGTGACGTCATGGGCACCCTGAGGTGATGATATGGAGATAACCAACAACAGACAGTGATGTGATGTGAATCAGAGAAGAAGAAGATTGCAAGAAGGAAAGCTGGCTGGTTACCATTAACCACATGATGTAAATGGCCGTTTAAAAAGGAGTACAAATTTAATACACATTTTAACTTAAACCATATTTTTGCACACTTTTTTTTTTTTTGAGTAATGCAGAATATCGCTCAGATGAGTCTGTATTGGCTGAAAAACCAGATACCACTGTGCCGTTTAAACCGGCAGGGACATACTGATCTGTGTTTTGCACATTACCAAACTGTACAAACTGAGCTTCTCCACAGACGCATTGTACCGCACACACATGTACCGCCGTCGGATTCAGTTTGCTGGACAATACTGGACCAAATCAAAAGATGTTGGTCCCGCGCACTACACCGTCTATATCTAATCTAATCTAATCTCCTTATTAATAGGTTTATATTTTTTATTTTCGTTCGAGTTGACCTTTATTTATTCAGGAACCGTTGCAAGAGAGACCATGTAAGCTACACATTGTTTAAAAAAAGTTGCTAAAACTACTGGAATCAGTCCTTCATGGGACCGGGTGGGAGAGGGGGGAGGGAGGGGGGGGCGGGTGTTTGGATGCAGGAGAAGCAGAAGGATGTGATGAGAAACGGTCTCACCTGGTTATTCCCCCGAGTGGGAGGGAGCAGAAGCTCAGTGGAGGCTGAGTTGAAAGAGGTTAGACGATGTTAGTGTAGAAGACACACAGCGCTGGGTTAGAAACTCAACACGCATAGATACACACAGAATGTGGTTGACACACACACAGATATTACGCAGACACACGCACACACACATAACTTAAGTTAGAAACAATGGTCACACGAACAGACACACACACACACTCCCATGCATATTCACTCAACTAAGTTAGAGACACATACACACACATCAAAACACACACACTCACAGAGACACACATAGAGACACACACACACACACACCCACACACAATACACACACCCCTCATAAGCGCTCTCACCTCGGTCACAGGCGTCTCCCGTGTATCCGCTGGTGCACTCGCAGTAGGCCGTCCCCAGGCCAGACAGCCGGCACATGCCGTGTTTACAGTGGGTCAGACTGCAGGGGCTGGCCGCCTCCTGGTCCTGCTCATCGCACAGCACGCCCGCGAAGCCGGGCTGGCAGCGGCAGGAGTAGGAGTAGGAGTTGATGGGCAGGCAGGAGCCATGGATACATCTGCGGGTGGGTGGCAGGGAAGGGAGGGAGGGAGGGGACCGCAGAGATAAGGCGAGATGGATCGTTTGGTAAACTTTCGTGAGTTTTCGAAAAAAAGCTATTTATCCCCGTCTGTTTGTGGGGGAAGGAGGGCCGATATGACGTTGATACAGCAATAAAGTTTGTGGGAAAAAAGACCACCAAAGCCTTACGGTATTTCTTTGTGTATACATTTGTAGCACTGACGGATTCGAGGCCACACACACACACACACACACACACACACACACACACACACACACACACACACACACACACACACACACACACACACACACACACACACACACACACACTCAAACGCTCATCTCTCATCTCCTCCGTCCCCACACACTCACTTGTTGCCATCGCAGGGGTTGTTGACCTGCTGGTCGCAGTGCGCCCCCGTCCAGCCGGGGTGGCAGGTGCAGGTGAAGCCGCTGTGCCCCGTGGGGTGGCAGTCTCCCTGGACGCACGCCCCCCTCTGGCAGGGCTGGCAGCCCGCCTCCATCCCCTGGCCCAGCCACTGGGCCCCCGCGGCGGAGCTCTGCCCGGCGCCGGAGCCCGACCCGGCCCCGGCCGCCGCCGCCCCCGCCCCGCCGCCCGCCGGCCCCAGGCCCGCGCCCAGGTCCTGCAGGCGCCCGTTGATGTAGACGTTCCTCAGGCAGCCGTGGAAGCTGGTGCCGTTGCGGCCTCCCGAGCCGTGCTGCAGGGCCGAGAGGCCGCCGGAGAGAGAGGCGCGCGCCGGCATGCCTGCGGGGGGCAGCAGAGATCAGGCTGGGTGTCAATGTTGACGCTAAATACACTCAAGAGGGTTCACGGGGTTCAGGACTATAGCGCTATAATGCAAAGTGTGTGTGTGCGCGTGTGCCAAACACAACGCAATGCGAGACGCACGTGGAAATCTGTGTGCTAAAAGTGAGAAAAGCAGATGAGGTCCTTACCGCCTAAGTAAAGCGGTGAGTCGATGCTGAGGGTGGACTGTTTGCTGAGTGAGGTGATGGACTTGGGGGCGCCTCCGTCGATGGACAGAGACAGAGTCTGGTCTGACGCTACCAGCTCCACTACGTGGAAACTTCCATCGTTCACTGTTTCCACACTGGGGGAGGAGAGGCATGTCATGTTACCATGCACTCCATATACACACAGTTATTATTAGTGTATTGTATACAGAGCACTACAGGCAGGAAGAGAGCATTGTAGGTACACTGTGTGTGTGTGTGTACCTGTATATGGCGGAGGGCGGGTAGGAGCCGGTGTCGTAGCTGACGCGGAGGCGTCCGCGGTACAGCTCCATGGCGATGTGGTCGTTGTCTCCTTTGTACAGCAGCACGCCGCTGTCCTCGTCCGTGGCGATCTGCAACACAGCACAGTGTTCACCACCACACCCCCGTCCGCAGGCGTGTCACACACACACCTCAGAATCTACTATGGGCCCCGGCATAGACAAAAACCAGTAACCAGTCCAGTAAATATACACCGGCCATGCTGGTGCTGCGACAGACATAAATAAAATGTTAAAATGGACAGGAACAGGAAGTGACTTCACCCTGCTACTGACGACCTGTGAAAAGGGTCCATTAGATTGGAATGTTAAAATACAAAATACAACTGTAAATGGATATTGAATAAAGATTTGAATGAATCAAATATACAAACTGCAATATACAAACAACTTTATTAATACATAATTACATAAGTACAGTCAGACAATAATCACAACCACGGTGTGTCCCTGGAGTGAGGAGTGTCTAACTTCACCACACCTCTTCTGAACGAGTTATTCGATAAATCCGACCCATATGAAATATGTGAGGTTGTGTATGCGTATTGGTATGTGAAAGTGTGTGTACCTGCATGTGTGTGTTTGTTTGTGCATCTGTGTCTATATGTGTGTGTGTATTTCTGTGTGTGTGTGTGCGTGGGTCTTTACGTTTGTGCATCTGTGTGTGTGTGTGTGTGTGTGTTCACACCTGCAGGCTGATGTTGGTCTGGGGGGAGATGAGGCTGGAGGGGAGTTGCAGGTACGACTCCCTGTTGATGAAGTTGACGCTGACCAGGGTCTCGCAGCGCTCCCCCTGGTATCCCTGGAGACACTGGCAGCGGGGGTCCGTTCCCATGACGACGCACTGAGCGCCGTTGAGGCACTCGTGGTTGTCGCAGGGGCTGGTGCGCGGCAGGACCATGGGGGGGGAGAACTCGCAGAACAGGCCGCTGCAGAACGCGCACACGCACACACACGCGCACAGCACACACACCACACACACACACACAGCGCACACACAATAGATGCACAAATTATTTACAGTAATAACATGTACATTGAAGCTGTGAGCAAGAGTCATTCTGACAGTGTTGCAGCATAAAGGAGTTCACAGCAATCGTGTGAGAGAATAATATCGTCAATTAGTTTTGTATTGTCCTTTATGGGCTGTTATATAACCGCTAGAACTGCTATGTGATTGATTTCACATTCCAAAAAGCCTGACAGCTGGTACCTGGCTAACACTAAAGTCAATGTGGAACGGTGAGCGGGAACACAGTGCTAACAGCGCTGCGCTACGCTACGCTTGTTAAGGCTCAGCTAGCGGTCACAGTATTTAACAAGATTGCTGCACAGTGAATTGACAGAAAACACATAAAAAGTCTGTTCTGTGGCAGAAACCTGGAATCTGTGTCGGTATTACATGTGTGCTCTACGCGTGAACCCTGTGTGTGTGTGTGTGTGTGTGTGTGTGTGTGTGTGTGTGTGTGCGCGCGCGCCCGGGCACACCTGTATCCCTCCGGACAGACGCAGGTGTATCCGTTGACGGCGTCGATGCATTGGCCGCCGTTCTGACATTTGTTGTCGTTGCAGTCATCAAAGTCCAGCTCACAGTGTTCCCCCACGTAGCCTGGCGTACATTCACACCTACAGACAGACAGACAGACAGACACACAGACACACACACACACACACACACACACACACACACACACACACAGACAGACAGACAGACAGACAGACAGACAGACAGACAGACAGACAGACAGACAGACAGACAGACACACACACACACACACACACAATGCAAAACGACGATTAGTCATTATTCGACACTTTGGGCAAACGACTTTACTTGACCTTTTTTTTTTAGGAAAAGGTCAAAGGTCAAATTCAACACACGCTTTCCCCCTGTACTGTAAAGAAGTACAGTGGAAGAGTTGAGGTGAGGTCAGATGCAGCACTGGGAGCGTTCAGCGCACCAGAGGAGATTGCCTGACATACGAGGGCCTTGAAAGCCAGATCCGCCAGCCAGATTTTTTTTTGTGTGTGTTTTTTTTTTCATCCAAACACCAGGAATGTCCGGCTTCATTCAAAACAACAGGCCCTCCGATGAGACGTCTGCGAGGGGGGAATGTTTGAGTTCAGAAGAGGCTGGATGTCTTCACGGTGAGTCACGGGCGCTTGCCATGTTTTCTGGTGGTTTGGACGGAAACCTGGCCTGGCCTATAGCTTGTACAAGTCATTACACCAGGGGGAGATGGAGCTGGCATCCTCTCCCTGCTTGACCCAGACAAAACATTATGTTGGGCGTGTCTGGAATACATAACCACACACACACACACATGCGCGCACGCACACGCGTGTGCATTCACACAGCTACGCAGGGCAAGTGTAATAAAACTGTGATAAGATCTTTATCAAGGAACTCCAAATCACATTTCATCACTGCAACAGACACACACACACAGACACACACACACAAGTGTGCAACAACTAATACATTTTTTTTTATCAGCAGCTAATTTATTTCCGCGCGAGACAAGTTGGCACTTAAACCCCGAGGAAGATAAACAAGAAAAAATCCACTGCTTGTGTGTGTGTGTGTGTGTGTGTGTGTGTGTGCGTGTGTGTGTGCGTGTCCACTTACTTGTATCCCTGAAGGGTCAGAATGCATTTTGAGTCGTGCTGACATGGGTTCACCTCGGGAGCACAGAAATCCAGCTTCTCCTCACACAACTCCCCTGGAAACACACACACGCACAGACACGCACAGAAACACACACACACACACACACACACACACACACACACACACGCACACGCACAGACACGCACACGAGAGAGACAGAGCTTATATGAGCTGCCTTCGCGCAACTTACTTTCCTATTGACTCTCCTTTGTAAATTAATGAATCCAACTTCCAATATTTCTTTCAGTGGAAGCAATTATAAAGAAATTAAATTGTGAGCCACCTCATCCTTTGAGCAACTTTATATTCATCACCACCATCCCAAGTATCTTTATCTGTTCGTACGTGTGTATGTGTGTGTGTGCCCATGTGTGTGTGTATATGTACTGTATGTGTGTGTGTGTGTGTATATGTGATGGACGATCCTGTCTTGGCCTTGGCAGATATGTCTGTCTGATAAACGATGTCATGGCGGACCAACATCATACTCCTGATAGTGTTCCCCCAGCAGGTATTCCCAGTGGCTCCAGGAGCCAGAACGCAGCCACACACCATTAACCTGGCACCGGGGACTAAATAGGTGCATTCTTTGTTGATCCATTAATCAATCCATTGTTGCAGTACTAGTAACGCGGACACCGTTTTTGTTTTTCTTCCAGGAATACATCAGCAGCATCATCATCACGCTGCTGCATGCAGGTAACTGTATTTTCCTAGTCTCGCCATAGCCAGCCACTATCTCCGCACACTCGGGTTTTTTAGCGCCGGAGAAAAGTCTGGCTCTACTACTCGCCGTCGTTCTGGCATAGGGGGAAAAAACGCTCCGTCTTGTTTGTATTCCTTTAATCAATCACAATCGTCTTGGACGGCGCTAAAGCCCGGGATGCAGCAGCGGTACCCCTGCAGGTTGTTGGTGTAAGCCCACCCAGAGCTCGGCCTTAAACCAGCAACCTACATCCGCTAAGGCAGACTACTTTGTTTTTTTCTGAAAACTGTCTTTAATTTAACTGAATTTAACTTTCCTGACTATGTTGTGGGGAGGAAAACCCAGCTTGTTGCATTGAAAGTGCCTTTTTATATTATATATATTGTATTTGTTTCACTAAGAAGATATACTACTATACTACTGTACTACACTACGCTACATTTAATCTGGGAACAGCATTATTGTAAGGGTCAACTTGGTCATTTGCATTGATCATACACATAAAATATATACATATACATACAAAAAAAAAGCAATACGACAACAGACACATTGCAGAAATGGGGTAAGGAAGGAAGGCAGCGCGGAAGGAAGTAAGGAAGGAAGGAAGGAAGGAAGGAAGGACGGAAGGAACAAGGAATGTCTGGGGAAAGGAGGAAGGGAGAGAGAGAAGAACAGACTAACCTCTCTCCACCTCATTGGTAGCAGCTGGAACCCCAAAGAGAGAGAGAGCGAGAGAGAGACAGAGACAGAGAGAGGGGGGGGAGAGAGAGAGAGGGAGAGGGAGAGGGAGAGAAAGCGATGACAGATGAGAGGAAGAGAGAGAGAGAGAAAAGTAAAAGAGCGAGACAGAATAAGAACAAAGAAAGGCCCGGAGAGAGCGAGAGCGCCACAGAGGTTAGCGGTTAGCGGTTAGTGATGACTTGCACATTACAAAAGCAGACAAACAAAACCAACAGCAGCACACTGGCGTTAGTGACAACACTGTATATATACACATATGTTATGTATGTGTGTGTGTGTGTGTGTGTGTGTGTGTGCAGTGTGTGTATATATTTGTGTGTAGTGTGTGTATGTGTGTAATGAGTGTATGAGTCTCATTGAGGTCAAGCACCTCTTTTGCAAGAGAGACCTGACGTGTGTGTGTGTGTGATGTGTGTGTGTATGTGTGTGCCGTGTGTGTGTGTGTGTTACCTGTGTACTCTGGGGAACACATGCATGTGTAGTTATTGATTCCGTCCACACAGGTGGAGTTGTTCTCGCAGTCGTTGTCTTCGCAGTCATCAATGTTGATCTCGCACATGTCACCCTCAAAACCCTCTGGACACACACACCTGTGGACGCACACACACACACACACACACAAACGCACACACACACACAAACGCACACACGCACACACACACACACACAAACGCACACACACACACACACACACAAACGCACATACACACACACACACACACACACACACATACACGCACACGTACACACACACACACGTACAGAGCACAGACATCAGGAGAGGGAGGGATTCAGTACATTACTCAAATATGAAGATCTTTGGCAAAGACGCGCCCAAATACACACACGCACACATACACCTCATAACAGCAGCATCAGCTCCCTGATGGCGAGCCATTATTCTCTTACCGTGTGCATGACTTGACTATAGGCGTACCACTTATCTTTATTACACACACACACACACACACACACAGGCATACTCACGCTTACGCACACGCATCCACACGCGCACATACATAGCTGGTTTTCTGTATTATTGGCGTAATAAAGAGCTCTTATGCAGCACACACACTCTGTGACGGATTAATATCTCATTATGGAGTCAGCAAAAGCTCTTCACAACATTTCGCTGGCGCCTACGGAGCCCGCGGAAAACACATAAATAAACAAACAAACCCAGCGATGGAGCAACAGAAAACAGGGGGAGAGAGGGAGAGAGAGATGGAGAGAGAGAGAGAGAGAGAGAGAGAGAGAGAGAGAGAGAGAGAGAGAGAGAGAGAGAGAGAGAGAGAGAGAGAGAGATGGAGAGAGAGAGAGAGAGAGAGGAGAGAGAGAGAGAGAGAGAGAGAGAGAGAGAGGAGAGAGAGAGAGAGAGATGGAGAGAGAGAGAGAGAGAGAGAGAGAGAGAGAGAGAGAGAGAGAGAGAGAGAGAGAGATGAAAGCGAGAGATGCTAATCTCTCGGGGACATGCACCCGGGCGTTACTTTCTCCTCGACACATTACCAGCTAACAGCTTAATTAAGGGGAGGGCTGTTCTCCCGGGGCCCCTGGGGGTCGTAGTTCTACAAGATTTATCACCGCTTGTTATTGGTCAGACATGATAAGTGTTAAGCCGACGAGCTTCACGTATAGAGATGATATACTGCCGCATATTTTCGTCTTATCTGTCTCATAGCATAGCTGGCCGATCCGGTATCTGATTGGCCATTAAGTGAGATAAACATGCTTTTTAAAAAGGTCTTATTGTGCTTGGTTCTTAAACTTAAGCCCCATCTCACCTGCGCTAAACTCTTCCTTATAAGCAGACACTATACTCCATCTCATACTTACTGTATTTATGAGGTAGAGTTTAGCGTCAGTGCTTATGAGGTAGAGTTTAGCAGCAGTACTAAATTATTGACAGGAAGTAGTTGTTGACAACCCAAGTGGTTTGGCGCCATTAGTCGATGATGATGATGATGATGATAATGTACACCTAAAAGTATGCTGACTAATGACCGTTGTCGATTAAAGATATGGATATGCTGCGTCCACAATGTGTGACGATGTGTGCGAGTGTGTGTGTGTGTGTGTCGTTCGCTCTCACCAGAAGTTACTCTCCTCTCCTTCCTTCAGATGGCAGGTCCCGGCGTTCTGGCAGGGGTTACTGATGCAGGCATGGATCGGCTCCTCGCAATTTTGGCCCTATATGTCGCACGCACGCACACACACACACACACACACGCACACATACAGAAATGATTGAAACATTCCAGGTCACTGTGCTTCACAAATACGTGTGTTTGTATGTGCGTGAGTGTCTGTGTCTGTGTGTGTGTGTGTGTGTGTGTGTGTGTGTGTGTGTATGTGTGTGTGTGTGCGTGTGTGTGTCTGCGTGTGTGTGTGCGCACGCGTGGTCGTACCTTGAATCCATAGGGGCACGTACAGCGGTAGTAGTGCACCGGGTCGTTGGTGCACGTGCCGTCGTTCTTACATGGGTTGGACAGGCAGGGGTCACACTTGGCCTGGATGTTGATGTCCACCGGCCCTGCATGGCACAGAACAAACTGACACTCAGAGATATATTATATATATATATATCTCTGTCCATATAGAGATATATATTAGGACATCTGAGTACACAGGTTTATTTTACAGCCTAAAACCACACGTTGTCAAGGCCCTTCAAAAAGTCCTGTCATTTCCAAAACCTCATACATTGGTTAGCATTAAAGACAGTAATGAATTCTACTAATTGAAATGCTTTGGATTTGTATTCCCTATTTTGCGCTTGTGCTTGTGTGCTTGCTTGTGTTGTTAAAAAGATTCAGGCGACGGTATTTTTGTTGTCGAGCAAAGTCACAGAAGCATTGTTTGCTTGGAAGCGGTGACAGCGGTGGAAACAGCACCATTCATTGTGCATGCATCTATTGAGTCTATTCCATTCCTTGTGCATTGTACGATGGCCGCTATGAATTTGAGTTAATTCAAAAATAAAATGAGAGGCTCTTTGCACGAATCTTGACAATGACATCATATCTATGAACTTCGTAATGCTAAGCACATATAGGAGCACAATGCAGGTTAAAACACGAGGACTGATTGCAAAGGGAAAGGATGCATTCCTGAAAGGGTCAAAGTTCAAAGGATGACCAGGTCTGGGTTGGGAATGGTTCAGGGAGCTGGGGAGGGAGGGGCTTGATAGGAGGCACTGAATTGTGATTGGCTACTTTACCTGGTACCAGAAAACCACAAGTCCCCGGGACCTCTACAATGTATCAGTTTGATTAGGTTAAGATATTGAGATAATATATCAATACAGATAATAGAAAAGATTCACTTGTCTATAATTCATTCATTACGCAAAAGAAAAATGTTGTCAATATTTCATCCTGAACAAATCAGTTGTAAATCGCAGTTGTAAATCCTTAGCAGATGTGTTATGTACGTTGAATTGTATCTCTTGTATATTGTATATTGTATTGTGTGTACATGCATGTACATTTATTTATGTGTGTGTGTGTGTGTGTATGTATGTATGTATATATATGTGTGTGTCACCTTGTCTTTGAGCTACCCTATTGTACGTGCAAAGGGAAGCTTTTGCTTTACCTGTGCAGGTGAACTTCTTGGAGGGCGTGGTCAGCAGCAGCTTGTCAGTGATGTCCCCAGGGCCGGCGCAACGGGCGATGCCTGGTTCTTTGTAGCCACTCTTCACCCAGTCAGACAACCACTGCATGTGGCAGTCACAGTACAGAGGGTTGGCACCCAGGGCCCTGTGACACACACACACACGGGAAAGACATGTTTAGATAAACACATCTATGTGTCTGTCTGTCTAACTTTCAATCTTCCTTCCTCTTTTTAATACTTAAAATATAATCTGCACTGTGCTCCATAACCAGCATCATTCTTCAGGGAGCTAGTCTAAGGATCAGTTTTGTGGGAAGGTGTTTTAGTTGAGGAGAGACGGGGGACACAGAGAGCTAACGGTCTTTAGAGACCGTCTGAGAGCACAGTCCGGTTCCAGACGATGCCCTCTAACGACACATTTCTCGTCTTTGTCATGTTAATGTTTCTTCATGCGGTCGCGGGTGTCAAGAAGTAACAAGAATTCCCAATAGGCTGAATAGTTTGCATGTATGTGTGTGTATGTCGACGCGCATGTGTGTGTGTGTGTGTGTGTGTGCGCGTGCCACTCACAGGTGTGAGAGCGACGACAGGTCTTTGAAGGCTCCCTCCGGTATCACGGAGATGTCGTTGCCATGGAGAGACCTAGAGGAGGACACACACATAATTATATAGGAGAGAAAATAGTAAAAATATGAACTCTGTTTCAACACCTTCAAGACCTTCAACTTCAACATGGGCCCAGGGTAACTCAAAGTTAAGCACAGAAAAGACAAATTGAATTTTCATATTAATGAAACATTTCAAAGCATCCGTAATGTTTAATTTCCAAATTTCGGCAACCTTACTTAAATTAAAAGTACTACTTTTTTTCTCTGCATCCAAAACATTTCACCGTACTCACAGCAGCCGAAGTGACTTGAGTCCATCGAAGGCCCTGACTGGTATACACCGTAATCTGTTATAGCTCAGAATACTACACACACACACACACACACACAGTAAACAGATTAGCCTTGCAGGAAGCACTCGCGCAAAATGAGCGGCATCAAGCAATGCAACACACATTTAGTCTCAAAGACACAGAGGTTATCTATACAGAACCACACGGCCCACAACCAAACACACATACACACATGCACATCGGATTACACACACACACACACACACACACACACACACACACACACACAGACACACCTTCACTTGGGGCTTCAGACACATAACAGACACACACACATGCACGCTTGGCACGGTAAGCAGCTTTGTGACAGGAAGCCAGACTCACAGGGTAAGCAGCTCGGACATGTTACTGAGGCTGTGGTTGGACAAGGTGCTGATCTGGTTGTTACTCAAATCACTGCAAAGGAAAATCAATAAGGCAGATAAAACAGAAACCAAACACAGAGATGTTAACACACACACACACACACACATAATGTACACAGACAAACAAATACACATAATTGCAAACACACACACACTTACAGAAATATATACAAATACATCTGTGCACATCTGTGCAACTCCAATACCAAAACATGAAACACAATCTGTAACACCGCACATGTTGCTGGTATTCTGCAGTCCTACTTGCATACAGGCCCTGCCAGACCATAAATATATGTTATATATATTAGATATAAGAAGATTAGAGGTTATTTTACATGACTACACCAACCATGCACAATTCAACTTGTTTCACTCAGCAGTCTGCAATCACTGAGAAGTAGATGGTGTATGCAAATGGGTGCAAATGTGTGTAGGTGTGTGTATGCAAATGTGTGCGCATGTGTGTGTGTGTGTGTGTGTGTATGTGTGTGTGTGTGTGTGTGTGTGTGTGTATGTCTGTGTGTATGTGTGTGTGTGCGCGTGCATGAGAGAGTTAAAGTGCGGGTTTCAGACTTACATCAATGTTAAGTGTTTGTAATTGGAGAGCTCCACAGGGACCTGAGTGAAGTGGTTCCCATCCAAATACCTAGGTAGAGAGACATAGAGAAAGAGAGAGAGAGAGAGAGAGAGAGAGAGAGAGAGAGAGAGAGAGGGAGAGAGGGAGAGAGGGGTAGGGAGAGAGAGACGAACGAACAGAAGGGGAGAGATGGAGGTAGCCAGATGAAGAAATAACAGAAAAATAGATGGTTTAGGAATGGAAAGCAAGTGGTGAAAGACGTGAGCGGTAGGGGGAGCGGTAGGGGTTGGGAGGGAGGGAGGGAGGAGGTGAAGAAGTGAACGATATAGCGGAGCAGGGCGGGGGAGGAGGTGAAGAAGTGAGCGGTATGGGGGAGCAGGGCGGGGTCGCGGGGGAGGAGGTGAAGAAGTGAGCGGTATGGGGGAGCAGGGCGGGGTCGCGGGGGAGGAGGTGAAGAAGTGAGCGGTATGGGGGAGCGGGGCGGGGTTGGGGGGGAGGAGGTGAAGAAGTGAGCGGTAGGGGGGGGCGGTGTGGGGGGGGAGGGAGGGAGGAGGTGAAGAAGTGAGCGATAGGTGGAGCGGTGTGTGTGTGTGTGTGTGTGTGTGTGTGCGTGGGGGGGGGGAGGTGTGGAGAGAGCAGAGAAATGGAGTTATTTGCGCATGTAGGAAATTCCTCATCTTCAGCAGTGTGAACAGTCATTTACTGCTGCTGAAGCCATAATAAACAGTGCAGTTTAATATTCCCTCAGGCACCATAATGTAACAGAGTCTATCTCCCTAGGCACACACACACACACACACACACACACACAGGCGCGCACACACACACACACACGCGCGCGGCTCACGTTGCTGTTGTGGCGTGACTGCCTGCTATCAATTCTGTGGCTTAATTAAGTCTTTGTTAATATTGGTGCAAAGACGGAGAAAATGTCAGTTGCTAGAAAATAGAATAGAGCTTGTTGTATGTCATCTCATTTAGAGGATGTGCATGCGTGCATACATGCGTGTGTGTGGTGTGTGTGTGTGTGTGCGCGCGCGTACACACACACACACGCACACGGTACACGCGTGTGTTTATATCTGCCGTCTTACTCACTAAGGAAAAAAAACCCGGGGCAACAAAGAAAACACCATGCAGGAATCTTCATTAGTTATTATACGCGCCAATGTTTCAACCAAATATAGTTACAGTTAATGAGGCGCTTCCATATTAGAAGAAGTGATTATGCAACGCGATGCCTTTGAGCCTGTTTAACCTTGGAGCTGGCTCGGCTTCAGCACGTTGGCAGCAGCTCATTAACACTTCGTGGTTTGGAAATAGTTTGTCGTGGTAGGAGGACGCATTTCAAAAAAACGCACGCCAGTTGTACCTTGGGTGACATTTTTGCCCCTTTAAGAACCAGGACCAGAAGTGCGACCACCCTATATGTAGCTATATGATTAGACTGTATTGTCATTGCGCAAGTACAACACGACGACGACGACGAAACGCAGTTGAGCATTTACGCAGGAGGCGCGAAATAGCGCGTTATTGACGAGGTCGACGATCGCAAAAAAAAACAAAAAAACGGAGAGACTTGGCTCGGGCCACAGAATGCACAAGCGCCGCCGCCAACTCCAACGCCGCGCGAGCGACGGGCGATAAGAGAGCGATCGCGGTGCGTGCGTGCGACTCACAGTTCGGTGGTCTCCTTGGGCAGGCCTTTGGGCAGCGTGGTGAGGCCCTTGTTGCTGCAGCGTACCACCGTGTCCAGACAGGAGCACTCCGCCGGGCAGCGCAGCACCGGGGAACAGCTGTTCTCATCGTTGCCCGCTGCAGGACACACAGGGATGAGGGGGGGGGGGGGGGGGCAAGGAGGAGGGGGGGGGGGGGGGGGGGGGGTGATGGATGGATGGATGGTGGGAAAGAAGGAGGAGAAACACGTGGGGATGGGGAAATTCAGTGGGTGAGTAAGAGGTTTTGGTTCTTTCAAAAGGTTACAAACTTGAAAAGGAAAACAATTTCTAAATAAATATTACCCTTTCCATCAAGTGCAAGCACATAAAATCTAATAAATGTGAACGTCGGTTAACGTTAATGTCTCTCTCTCTCTCTAACCTTCGTCCACAGGCGAAGTCCTGGACGGCTACGTCTTGGATGGGGATCTCTTTCAGGAAGTAGGGGTTCTGGCATCGGGGGTTGCCCGTGACGATACGCTTCCTCCTCAGCCAATCGCCGAGCCAGGCCCAAGTGACAGTTACAGTTAAAGGGGGTTGGCCAGGAGGTTCCTGAAAAACAACAGAGGCCGCGATAATGAATGATTACGTCGCGAGAGAGTTGATCCGTTATTCCTTTTGGAACAGCCGAATATGCACATAACTCAGTAAATCACAGGTTTATCGAATACATTTTTACGTTTTTTTTATGTTTTTAGGAAAGTTGAGAAGGGAGATTCTGAGGGAAAATGCGAAAAATACTACATGAGGCCGCATGGAGGAAGTGTGCCCTCGCACGCATGTGTGTGTGTGTGTGTGTGTGTGTGTGTGTGTGTGAGACTGTGTGTGTGTATGTGTGTGAGAGACTGTGTGTGTGTGAGTCTGTGTGTTTTGTGTGAGACTGTGTGTGTGTGTGTGTGTGTGTGTGTGTGTGAGACTGCGTGTGTGTGTGTGTGTGTACTCACAGTGTGGACAGGGAGTGCAAGGTGTCGAAGGCGCCGGGGTTCATGGAGGTGATCTGGTTGTCGTAGAGCGACAGCAGGCGCACCGAACTCAGCCCCACGAAGCTGCTGTTACTCACGCAGCTGATCCTGTTGCTCCGCAGCATTCTGCGCACGCACACACACACACACACACACACACAATAATGAATGACAAATACATCACAAAAATACAATGGTATGTAAATGTACAAATGTGAGTTTTTGCATACCGCAATCACATCTGCTATGGTAATGTGATTGCATATTTGAATTCATTTGTGTGTGCATGTATATATTTAGCGTTAATGCGTCTAGTGAGTGAATGCAGGTGTGTGAGGGTGTGTGTTGTGCGTGCACCCACAGCGTGCGCAGGCCCCCCAGGCCCGTTCAGCATGTTTGTGGTGGACATTCTCCAGTTTGTTGGAGGTCAGGATCAGCTCGTTGACTCCCTGTCGCCCCCTTCAAAGGGTGCCCTCCTCTATGTCTGTGATACGGTTGTTACTAAGGTTACTGTGGAGAGAGAGAGAGGAGAGAGAGAGGAGAGAGAGAGTGAGAGGAGAGAGAGAGAAGAGAGAGAGAGAGAGAGAGAGAAAGTGCCATAGAGGGAGAGAGAAGAGAGATAGTGACAGAAATGGAGGGAATAGAGGGAACTAATTGGGGATCGAGGGAAAGAAAGGGAAGAGTTGCGTGTTATGGAAGGACAGAAATGGAGAGATGAGGAAGTGAGGCATTAGCAGAATAAAGTAAGCCAAGTAAGGAAACGGAAAGAAATGTTAGTGGAGGCGTAATGGATAGAGAAGAAAAGAACGAGAGAGAGAGAGAGAGAGAAAGAAAGAAGAAATTAAGCCAAAGAAGTTTCTCTATTAACCATGCCACTGATATGAATCACGTTTCTGATATAATCACGTTCCTGCTATTATTCTCGCGAACAACGCTTCACTCCTGTGACCCGTGTTTGACTCCCACACGTCACGGAGTCGGCGATTGACATCTCCTTTTGTCACACACCACATCTCTCACGGCGTTTTCACTCACACTTCCCTCAGCTGCGGTAACTTCTTGAAGATGCCCTCGCCTCCAGCACCGTGAAGTCGTTGTTGTTGAGTCGCCTGTAAACACAGAGAGAGGGTGTTAGAGGCGGTCAGGAGCCATCGCGAGCAGAGGGGGAGTGGATGAATGGGGGGGTGGGGGGGTCACACACACACACACACACACACACACACACACTCACAGCTCGGCGGTGTACTGGGGGATGTGCTCCGGGATCTTGGTGAGTTTCTGGTTGGAGCAGTCCACCGTGGTGCCCTCGCAGCGGCACTTCTCCGGGCACGCCAGGTCGGCGAAGCAGTCCCCGCCCAGCTTGCTGCGGTAGTCCTCGGTACCTGATCCACCGCGACCACGGGCCACATCCAAGACAACAACGACAACAACAACAACAACGACAAAAAGGTCAGCAACAGGCCCCTCTCTCTCTCTCTCTCTCTCTCTCTCTTTATTTCTTGGAGGTCCAGCACCTTTGCTGTAGCCAGAGCTGCTTCCAACACACACACACATGGGGAGGGAGGTAAGGAGGGAGGTAAGGAGGGGGGTAAGGAGGGGAGGTAAGGAGGGGAGGTCAGGGAAGAGGTCACCAGACATGGGAACATTTTTTGAGGCCGTCGTGCGCGTGGGATAATTGTTTCCGTCACTGTATAACCGAACCCCCCTTGATTTTTACCACTTTTGCTTGTTAAAATGTGGATTGCAAAGCAGTTTTTTATTTGATTTCATCAAACAGCTGCATAAACAATGACTCATACTGTATATGGCATTGATAATATTATCGTTATTGTTAGCGGGAATTCGTTTTTCGGGGATTACGTTCGTGTTACCATTTGTTGAATTTTACCGTCTTTCCACGTCAGGAGCC